>PVKC010022914.1:0-17485 GCA_004027635.1 Crocidura indochinensis
CACTGCCTAAATAAAAAATATCTTGAATAAACAAAATGCAGTTGATACATATTAACCCTCCTTTAAAAAATGCAGTCATAAGTAGGCCATCTATTCTTTTGTTGAAAATGTAAAAGTAAATGATAATTTTTAATAATCAAGCATTTTACTATCTATGGAATAAACCTTGTGTTATTTTTATGTCATACTTTTAATTTATACTTATATTTAAACTATATATATTAAGTATATAGTTTATATATTTATATACTGTTAGTAATCAAATGATTTCCTCAAATTAGACGTAATTTATTTAACATCGAAGGATCTTAAAGATGATGTCTATTATTATATGTTAGCTCAGTTTAATTTTGATCACATCTAGCAATGTGCAGGGGCCTCTCCTGACTCAGAAATACTCATGGTGAGTATTATTTCATGTAAGATGCCAGGGATCAAACCCTGATCAGTCCCTACCTATCTCTCTATTCCCTGATGTCTAAACTTAGATGCATATTATTTTCTAAATATTTGAAGAAAATTTACAATAGAAGGTTTATAGCTCAATGTTTCATAGTGACATTAAACTGAAGATTTCAGAAAGCTCAGTACATTTATTGTTCAAATAAAAACATTCAAGTTTGTTAATTTGTGATGAAAGTTTTAAGAAATCAACTTCTCTATGGTTAGCAATTTAATTTCAGTCATGGCTAAAGAAAACACTGTACTCATACCAAGACAATGTCTTTTCATTATATAGAAACTACTTTATCCATATGACCCAAAGTTTATAAATAAGGGTCTAAATATGATTTGAGCTTTATTTATAATTCCAATTAATTTAAAATGCATATGCCGATGCCAATAACATATACTTACTGGAAAAATTAATTTTATGCTATATCCTTATTTCATAATTTTATGACTCATGATGAGAATAAAATGTTTTGAAAACTTTAGCTAGAAATTACATTATCTTTAAATTTCTTCTGCAAATCAATGAGTTGAGAAGATACTTCTGACATTTTGAATTCTGTCAACTGAAGGAAAAGATCAGACTAATAAGAGCTTGTCAAGACAAATAATTAAAAAATATTAATCCTAGAAACAAGAACATGCAAAATGAATAGAATCATTAAAATAGAATTATTATTACAAGTTTCTATGAACTCAAAAATAATATAAACAGCTCCAACAGTCATTATAAACGTGAAAATAATATTAGCAGCTCTGATATCACTGTACTTCTTATGTCTATTATACAATTTTTTTGTTTATTAATGGTTTATTATTATTATTAATTGCATCATGAAATGAAAAAATAAGATAATTTTCTAGCATATTTCTAGAATAACAATATTCTAATGTCTAAAGATGACACATTACTCAATATAATCGACATTTGGCATAAAAGTATATCTTATAAAGAAATAATTATAAATTCTCACAGGTTATGATCCTGAATTCATTTTATTTATTAATTCCTTATACTCTTAGTCACATACTTTCCATTTATATTCTAATACAGATTAATATGCTACTTCTATAATATAAATATGTTTTAATAGTTGTTGTTATATTTATATGTGTGAGTTTAAAAATAGTCTTGTCAAGGAAGCATTTTTGCCCTAATAATGTTTTATGATATGTATGTTGTAAAATTATATTTATTAAAATACATTTAGAAAACAATGTAAAATGACATATCAGATTTTTTTCTTTCTTTATCTATCTATTTATTTTGGTTTTTGGGTCACACCCAGCACCTCTGAGGGTTTACTCCTGGTTTTGCTCTCAAAATCACTTCTAGCAGGATCGGGGAACCATGTGGGATGCCGGGATTTGAACCACCGTCCAACCTGGGACTGCTGCGTGCAAGGCAAATGTCCTACCACAGTGCTATCTCTGGGCCTCATATCAGATTTTTTAATAGAAAATTGGAAATTAGAGATAATTCTTCAAATTTCATATGAAGCGAAAAGAGCTTGTATTTACTAAAATTGTCTATATCTTCATGACAAATAAAGTTTTTGGAAATGTGTTTTAAATGTGCTTGTCCAAAATTAGAGTCAAATCTCTAATTCTAGAGAGTGCCTAAATAAGAAGTACCAAGTAAACAAGACCAGCTGCTAGAAGCAAGTGTTCTGTCAGGGAGCAAGCTGAAGGTTCAAAAGTATCTCAGGCAGGAATTGAACCAAAGCCAAGTTTGGAGAAAAAAATGAAAAGATTATATTTATTTTAAATTTCAGGGAGTAGAGTAATGATACTGATTAATACCAGAATTTTGACTTAAAAATTGAATGTTACTTTCAAACAAAACTAAAAATTTTCTCTGAATAAATGGAAGAATAAACACAGGAAGTCAAACAAAAGTCTAATTTAAAAAATGCAAATGTGGCTAAAATAAAAAGTAAAAGTGTGTCAGAGGAAAAATGTAATCAGTCTCAAATATTACTGACATAAAATTAAAATTTAAGAAATTCCAGAATATATGAATAAAAATAAAACTTAGGTACATTTACTAGTAAAACAATTAGAAAATGTTGATGATAAAGGAACTAGTTCAATTGAAACATATATTAAACATTATTAAAAGGTACTATTGTTGAAGGTCTGGATCTTCCAAAGGAAGATTTAGATTTCCTTCTATAATCTAAAGGATTTTCAACAGGTAAAAATTAATTTATCAGACCAATAAGAAGTACAATTGATTTTTTTCTGTTTAGTTTTATGTACATAGCGCTTGATCTGTTATGTATATGGGATAGATTGAATTTACTTCAAAAACCAACTTGGAGCAAGTAGCATATTCATAAATATTCTGTTTTGCTCCAATATCATCTCAGGTGTTTTTCTGAAATGATAGGCCAACCTGAAGAGAACAATGTTTATTGGCTATTAATTTATTTATTTTAATAGTATAGTATAAGTCACATGTGTACAATTGTGTTAACACTTACTATATCAATACACTTCACTTCAATATCACCAATGTACCCAAGACTCTTCACCAATCCCCGAATAGTACTTCCATTAATATTCATCATTCCTCCTCCACCTACTCCACATTTATTTGGCAGGCCCAGTTCTGAAATATCCTTCTATAATTTGATACCATCTACTCCCTAAAATTTCCCCATATATAATGATAGATGAATAAAATAATCTGGCATTTGTCCTTCTCCCTCTGACTTAATTTATTTAACTTGTTACTCTTTAGTTTTACGCAATTAGCAGTGAAGGGTAAGATTCATCCTTTTGTATGATTTCATAATATGTTATTGTTTTTATATACCATGGTTTCTTTTTTTGTTGTTTTGTTTTGTTCTTGTTTTATTTTTGGGTCACAGCCACCAGGAGGTCACAGCACTCAGGGTTTACTCCTGGCTCTATGCTCAGAAATCGCTCCTGGCAGAGTTGGGGGACCATATGGGATGCCAGGATTTGAACCATCCTTCTATGTGCAAGGCAAATGCACTACCTTCATGCTATCTCTCTGGCCCCACCATAACTTCTTTATTCATTCTTCTGTCATAGGACATTTTGGTTGTTTTTTTCCTAAGATGTAGTATTTTGCACTGAAATGAGCATAGATGCGTTTAAATTATTCCAAATTAATGTTTTTTTTTTTCTGTTTGGAAATTAGATGTGATAGAATCAATCACTAAGACATACAGAAGCTCTATTCTTACTTTTTGGAATAAACTTCTGCCTTCCATAGAGCCTGAACAAGACAACCTTAAATGAGGGTTCTTATTTCACTTTAACAGAGAATGAGGTTTTACTAACACTAAATAAAAGTTCTTTTTTCATCATATTTCCACAAACCCCAGTTGTTTCTAGCCTTTCTGATTCAGTTTGTTAGCACTGATAAGAGATAATATGTCATTGTAAGTTCAATTTTTAATTTCCTGATGATATGAGACAAAAAATACTTTTTCAGATACCTATTGCCAATTATGTTCTCTTTATGAAAATGCCTGTTTATCTCTTGTACCTATATTTTTCCTGGGGTTATAAGGATTTCTGTGCTGAGTTTTGTGGGCACTTAATATAGGTCAAATTTTATCCCTTTACTAATATATTTTGAGTAAATATTTTCTCTTATTTGATAGACTCTTTTTGTCTAATTTCTTTTGCCTTTGAAACATTTAATAAATAATGTAATCATTAATTTCTTAATTTGTGCTTTTATTAACTTTGATAATGGCAGCAAATCACTAAAAGCATATCTGATGCATATCCTACAGATATCTACATTTGTTTTTGTTGGTGTATCATATGGATTTAAATATAGTTTCAATATTTAATTCACTGTGAATTAACTTTATATATGGTTTGAGATATGGATCCAACAGCATGTTTTTGAATGCACTTATCCAGTTTTCTTGTTTTGAAGAGTTTGCCATTGTTCCATTTCAGATAAAACACCTTCTTTGTTACAGACCAATTGTCCATTAATCAGAGGATTTATCACTATTATATTAATGGATCTGAATATTTTTAGTAGTACACTGTTTTGATTACAGTGACCTGAAAAAATATTTAAAAAATATATATGAATGTGCTTGCGTGTGTGTGTGTGTGTGTGTGTGTGTGCGTGTGTGTGTGTAAGGCTCACATGTTGGATTTATTTGTATTTTTTAGGCTACATCTGGTGAAACAAAGGAATGACTCCTAGATCTGTACTAGTACTTATTCCTGGCAGCTTCAGGGGACCAGCTGTGATGCAAGGAATAGAACTAAGGTGATCAACTATATGCAAAGTAAGCGTCTTACCAACTGACACCATTGATTTATAGATAATTATGCTTTCACATTGATGAGTTCTTGTATTTAAAACGAAATTGCTCTCTCAGTCTTATTGTTCCTAGCATATTGCTTGATAAGTATATCATCGATAAAAATGTGAATGGTCTTATTATTACTGCAAATTTTAAATTTTATTTTTTTGTCTTGCATATAATACAATGATCTAACTAGATGTGGAGTGTTCCAATGAATTTGGTTGGCACTGAATCATATTAGTATCAGACATACATCCTTTCTATTTTCTTCTAAAATTCCTAGCCATTATTTTTTCAAATAGTTTATCCTACCCATTTTTATCTCCAGTGTTTCTTTTTTATTAGTGTTGACTTTCTGATTGCCTTCAACAACTGATCTTCATATTCCAAAATTTATTGGTTTGATTTTAACTTATTGTCCAGTTACTGAATAGTTGAATTACTTCAATCATTATAATTATTACTGACAATATTCTTTTAATTAGGAATGCCTTGGAAAATGTTTAATGTTTTGACGCACTTAGTCTAATAATTATTTTATCCAAAGATACATAATGCTTTGCTATTTTGTTTTATATCTGTTGCACTTTTTCTATGCCTGAATAGTTTGTTTTGGGCACTATTTTTTAGGTATATTAATCTTCTTACCTGATTTTATAAAGGGTAGTAGTTTGATTCCTGGACCTACATTGTGGAGTGTAGATCTAAAGAATTTGGAACTAGAACATGATCCTAGACAAAGTTCCTACAGTAGAGGTTGTTTTCACAACCTCTTTTCTCTCCTAAATAAGTAACTCTGCCCCCAGAAAAAATTTGATATCTCTTTTAACACTGTGCAATGTTGGATAATGAATTTATGAACATGTAGTAGCCTATGTACTTGCCTTGCATGAGGCCAAGTCCAATCAAATCCAGGCATTTTATATTTTTTCTCAGAGCACCATCAGGAATGATTCCTTAGTACAGAGTCAGTGAATTGAATTCTCCCATTCAATTGTCCTTGAATCAGGTTTGCATTTAATTCAGTTTGCCTGAATGATTTCATTTTAGGCTCCAACTACTTCTTCAATTATGTTATATTTTTCTCCACTTTAGTTTATCAAATACATATGCAAACATTCTGATAAGATTTCTAGAGACATCTGGGGAGACACAACTATTTGTGACATCCTCTTACTAGAAACAGAAAGACATTTATTACTTTTTTATTTTTAACCTGAGGGGAAGTGTCTACAAAGTGGCATTTAAACATCATAATTAAATTTTTAAATACAAAACTTGAGATTTTTTAAATTAAAATATTACTTTACTATACCATATGAGGTCTGTTTTACAAAATACAGAATATGTTCTAAATATGAATACAGAAATATTCTTCTCTAATTTTAAAATTCTAAATGCATATGATTATATTTAAATATTTATGCTAATTAAACACTTTATTTGGGGAAATTTAAATTTACTATTTAAATTATCACATAATATTTTTTTCTAAAATGATGAATGGTTAGTGAAATTAAATACTTCATTTCATTTTAATTATACGTTAGGTTCTATACTAAATAATATATTCATATTATATATAATTTGGGTGGAGAAACATTCTGCATACTAAAGTGAGCTTGTGAAATGTGTCAAGTGATATTACTGAACAGAGCATAAAAGATTTGTTGAGATTAGATAAACCAAGGCATCACTTGTCAGTTCATCTATTTAGAAATGGTAGACAGAAGGGAAGACAAAGCCAATATTCAAATTATCTGGATGATTTGTTCTTTTTTGACTACAAATTGCCAAAGTAAGAAGGGTGGTGAGAAGAGACAGCAAAATCAAAACGTCACTTTCATTAGCAGATCAAAATCCGTTTTTTAATGGTATGGGAGCCATAGCAAGCTCTAACAATGGAGCCATACTTAATCTTTCTTGACTTGTCAGTTTCTATTTTGAGGAATTGTTTTTAATGACCTATCTAGAGATTTATTTTTTAAAGAACATGAATATATTTAGGTTTTTCATCTATCAAAAACTTCCTTTGCTATTTCATGATCAGACTGCATTCTGTAAGTGTGGTGGACCTTGACAGATAATGTCAGTTGATACTAAGGCTATGTCTACATGGATAGCAACACATTTCTGAGAAATGTTCTCACTCTAATCTGCAGTCAAATCAATTAGTGCTAACTTACTACATGCTGATTCAATCAGAACCTATAATTCAGAGTTTTCACACTAATTTCACTGGTAAATTTGATGGAAAGCAATAGTTATGGAAAGATTCTCAGGAGTGTTTGCAAACACCAGCAGACACAATAAAATTAAGATAAATTTAAAGTAACTCTAAAGTCAAGCCATTTTCTTATAGGTAGGGAAGGTAGGATTTATAGGTAGGGTATAAGAATAGATACTTTTCTAAATTGTTTTCTGTGCTAGTTTTCTTAACTTTATTTTGACATGTTAATAATTTCATTACATTATTTTATTCAAAATATTGGAATAGAATTTTAACAAATAAACCCAACTTAGAATAAGGGAATCTGAGAGATGAGATATTCTGGGTAGAGAAAAAAAGCAGGTAGTTATGAAAATAATAGAATAAGAGAGTGCTTAAAAACTGAAAAATAAAAGGGATAGAGACATAGAGAACTTATAAACTTACAAAAACTTAAAGAACTCATTATCCCCTAAAAATATATTTAAATAAGTAGCTAGACTTACCAGCTAAAACAGGAGATTCCAAACTTTCAAAACCCAAGCCTAGTCAGTAAAAGCTTTCAAGCTTTTATTATTTTCAAGCGACATGACCATTTTTTTTTCAGGATAGTTATATAGTTAAGTAGATATATGTCTCTATATATTATAAATTATCTTGGGGCTGGAGAGATAGCAAGGAGGTAAGGCGTTTGCCTTTCATGCAGAAGGACGGTGGTTCAAATCCCGGCATTCCATATGCTCCCCCGTGCCTGCCAGGGGCAATTTTTGAGTGAAGAGCCAGGAGTAACCCCTGAGCGCTGCCAGGTGTGACCCAAAAACAAAAAAAAAATTATCTATACTCATATACATCATATATACTCATATATGTCATATATCTATAGAAGGAGTCTCTGATTTCATCTCACCATTAAGTGATGAGATTGGGGAACCTGCTCTTAGATTAAGTTGTTGCTCTGTTTCTTTATCTTCAGGATGTTGTATGCACCTCGCCTCGAGCAAGTTGATGCCGGATTGGTATTAGGGCCACCCCAGGGGAAAGTTTGATTCCTAGTGCTTGTGTAGGGAACTGTGTTAGTTCTAAGGTTGATATCCAGGGTTCATAGATGGACAGTTGGCGTCCTATCTCGTGTGGTCTAAGTCAAGTTCTCATGACAAGTGTTCAGGGTGGAGGTGCTCTGTATTATAAAATCTATGAGTTTTTATCCCTAATAGATAAGAGCTTGTTTCTATACAAAAAAAAATTCCCCTTTCTTGTGTGCCTCTGCTAAAAGGAGTGATGTCATATTACATTGTTGGTGCATTAAGGCATAGAAATGGCGGGCTATACAGTCTCTGTGCCCTGGTTTTGACCTAAGCTATTTTATCCCAGGCAAAGATTTTTCTTCTAGAATTTGTAGTTAAGCAGAACCAGAACAATCAAAGAAAAATATAATAAATAAGTAAGAAAAAAAGGATGGAGGAGGCTACCTTTGCATTTGGGAATAGAAACACTAAGAAGTATAGCTGTTTAGGAATCAAACATACATAGAAAATATAGATATTCCAGTAAGTCTTTTAAGACAATCTTGGTGAGGGATAAGATCCAGGGTATATTTTTGTCCCACACCATGGTCTTTCTTGAGATAGAGAAATGATTTGCACCAGTTCAAGTTCGTGTACTGTCCTCCAATTAGAGGACCTTCTGGAGCTTTAGGTCATAGTAGAAGACATAATCTCACGGAATGGATAAATTGAAGTATTTATCAAGAAATTGTCATAATGAGTACTGTATTTTTTTTTGTTTTTTGGGTCACACCAGGCAGCACTCAGGGATTACTCCTGGCTCTTCACTCAAAAATTGCCCCTGGCAGGCACGGGGGAGCATATGGAATGCCGGGATTTGAACCACCGTCCTTCTAACTAAAATAAAATTGGAAAATTTGAGTGTCACCCTAAATCTCCAAGAACCCCTATGGTGGCACCAAAGGGACTGAGGTGCAATAATGGTGTCACTTGCACATTGTCATAGGTCAGCTCCCTCCCATGAGTCCCCTGGGCCAGGTTGGATCCCTCCCATTTGTTCCCTGGTTCTTTGCCCTACCGATGGTGAAACCACAACAACTGAGGCACAGTCAATTTTCAGATGTTTTTTTTTTTATCATTTTTTCTTCTACTTTGAAAGGGTAGTGGTGAGTACCTAATGGTGAGAATCAACCTACTAAGATATGTCTGGTTTATTATATGTTCTCAATAGCTGCTAACATTATCACTACTGTTTTATTGGTATCACTATTGTTTTTGTCATTGTTAATATTGAAACCCTGGGGTCCTGGAATCTCTTAGTCTTTGTTCTCTAGAAATAAGAGCCTGATGCAAGCAAGCTCCTAAATGATAGTTTTTTTTTTATTTGTGGAATAAAGTCCAGTGTCAAGAAAATAAGGTTAGGGAAAAGAAGAGCTGTATAACATAAAATGACAAAGTGATTAATTGTTTTCACATGCTCTCAAGAGACTTCACAAATGACATCGCCAAACATTGTATCAGGAGTGGTAAAGATAAAAGATAAATGTCCACCACTCGGTCAATGTTTGATATAACTGTTAATTTAACATACTTACTTTTGAGGTTTTTGATCTACCTTCTTTAGGCAATAGTCAGGAGAAATCTGTAAAGGTAGTAGCAATGGCAAACAGCACAGTAAAGTCACAAGTAAGTCAGTAATGACCTTATTTGGCTTTATACCATCAACCTAAAAGGGGCACTGTCTAATGAGACAATACTCAGGAGTGTTTGTTGTGTGGCTTATAAAACAACTTCAGCTTTGGAAGAATGGAATCTAGGAGGTAGATTGCAAGATGAGGCACTAGGTGAAATTTGGTATGTTGCACTGTAGCTTCAAGAGAATTAGAGAATTGGAGGTGCTATTGCATCAGCTATATTAAGTAAATGGCATCCCTTCTCCATTCCCTGATGGTGGTCATGGAGCAAAAAAGTACATGTCTTCAGTAAAGAACAAATCCATTCCCGCATACAGTATGAAACAAGCCTATCCCATGTGACCCAAGAGTGTGACTGACAGGGGTCAGGATCTCTCAGTGATTGAACTCCTTTCTTAAAGATATAAATCTGGGAGGTGTGGATCCCATCCTAGCATTGCCCTGTTTGCTGTGTGTCATCTCAGAGATTGTACCATTCTTGCAATCTCTAATATACCAAATCAAGTGTGTGTAAGCATCAAATCCAAAGGTAACACTCGACTCCACCCTTATAGTAAGTAATAAAAGCAGAGGGAAGGCGAGAAGAAAAGAGAGGTAAAGAGGCAACTGAAAAGAATATGTTTTGTGCTGGGTGATCTTTCTAGAAAAAATCAAATCCACAAAGCAGAATGTATAGACAGGTAAGTTTAGAAATTATAAAACCTGTGTGCAGCAAAATTAGACAAGTTGATCCACATCTGAACAAGAATTAGGACCCTTGACAAGAGTTCTTTGTATCCTACAAAGAAACACGCGTACACGCTTGTCTTCTGAACTTTATCATGTCTGAAGAAAGTCTTTCAGAAACACACTTGATTAAAGGTAGAAAAAGTTTCTTTCAGTGGAATCAGAGCTCTGGAGGCCAAACTGTTTCACTTCTTTAAATAGAGGAAGTTAAAATACAGTTGGCAAAAACATATAGAAAAAGGGTGCTCAAATGAAAGGTAATTTCGTAAAACTTCTTGTTTTCCCCCAGGTCCTCCCACAGGATTTCTTTTTGTGCTTCTGTGTTTTCAAGTGATCTTATATCACTTATTTTATAATATTTCTACAGGAAATTAGGTAGGTCTTTAATAACTAAAGAGCCATATCTTTCAGCCATATCTTTTAAATTGTTTTTTGTTTGTATATCCCTTTAAGTCATCTGTTTCTGAAATAAACACAGTAATGTTGGTTTCTTTATCTGGCTTTGTATTTTCTAAATTTGTTTGATACATTTTTACTTTTATTCATTTTTCTATTGAATTCTAAGGAACTTTTTCAGCTTTGTCTCTCAATATAATAACATAATGTATTTGTGGGGGGGGGGTGGAAAGGAAGATGCCTCTGCACATATTGAGCTCGAGGAGATTAAGCAAATGAGTAGCTACCTTGACTTCTAACTGTGTGTGATCTTTCTGTTTCCATTTAATTTTTACTACTTTATTGTTATTATTATTATTATTATTATTTTGATTTCTGTGCCTATGAATCTCCTGTAGCAGAAGCCCGAATTTATTTGACAAATATTACTGAAGTTTTTCCCTGAACAAAAGCCATAGATACTGCAATGAAAAAGTATACTAGTACAGCTGTCTAATTGGCCTTTAACTCCTATGAATTTATCAGTTTATCACTGATCACTATCTCATCTGCTCCTCCGGCCTGAGCAGGTTCATGTTTTGTTTCCTGTGAAAATCTTTATTTTGAGTCTCTGTCTGATTAACATTGCCAGATAATATTTGCATTGCTTTTTCCAGAAATTCCTTAATATTTTTGTTGACTTTGGCACTATTTTTACTTCCACTGTTATTTTTTCCACTATATTTGGTTTTCTTCTCATTTATATATTTATCTTTTCATCTAAATAAGATTTAGGATAAGAAAGTGGGTGAATTTGTCCTCAGTATGATGGTAAAGGCACAAAATAATTCCTTTTCTTCTAAATGCGACAACAAATGTCCTTTTAAACAATTATCATAATAAACACATATGATCGTGAGGAAAAAATTTTATAACTAAATAAAAAAAACTATTTCTGGATTTTTGTCTACTATATTTCATAAGAAATGATAGCTAATAAACACATAAGATTTTTTTTTTATTTCTTCATGAACAGAGCATTATCCTGGTACACTGAACGAAAATCAATGGATCTGAAGGAAAAGTACAGGGGTTTAAAGCAGTTTCATTGTACATAGTTGACCTCTGTTCTATCACAACACCATATAGAGTCTCCTGAGCATGACCCGGAAGGAGCCCTGAGCATAGAACCAGGAGTAAACCATGGAACCACAAAGTGTGGTTCAATAACCTGAAATACAAAAGATATATCAATGACCACATAAGGACTCATGTTGTTACATAAATGCCATTATATTTTCAAAGAAGAGTTCTAATGACTATTTTTGTCCATACAGTAAAAAAAAAGTAATAATAAAATGTACAGCTAATAGGATTTTCAATACAAATGCATAATTAATATGAATATTTTATAAAGTATCTTGTAAATCCACCATGTAAAAACAAATTGAATTTCTTTTTGTATCTGTCCTTTGGCAAATTAATTTATATACTGATTAATTCCTTCAAATATCCACTTCTGAAAGCTTTTTACAACATATTTCAGAAACATAGGTTATATCAAAGTGGTTTGAAACTCTATTTTAATTATGATTAAACCTTGGACTATGACTAAATTGATTTTAGTGTAAAGCAAACAATTTTTATGTTTTGAGAAGTATAATGTTATATTCCATTTATTCTAGGAACTATATAAAGAGTGAGCAAATAAAAATGACACTTATTTTTAGTAGGGACATCTTTAATTTCAGGTTGAATTCTAAATCAAGTACTTGACTTAAATTAAATCTGCTGCAATAGAAAACAATTAATTAAAAGCTAACAATCCATATTAACATCATTAAAATGTGGTGTATAAAATGGCACTGAATAATATAAACTTCTGTTAAATTTATAAAGTGGAACACAAAGACAATATTCTATATATTATATAATTCCATTTACATTAGTCACCCAAACTGAATAACTATAAATTGAATTTGGGGAAAATAAAATGATCTCCATAAAAATTCTAGTGTTGGTTCCAGGATTTTGTGGATTTACTGTGTTTAAAGTGTACTGTGGTTGTTCTGGAGAACCAGTATAGTACTCACCTGGTTCAATCCTTTACACCACTCTCCTGGTTCAATCCCTGTCACCATTTATACCCCCCAACATCCACCATGAGTGATTCCTAGTGCAGACCCAGATCTAAGCATTGAAACACCAGTAGAGTGATCTAAAACCCAAAGGGGATAAAAAAAAACTGTATGATCATCAAAATAGAACCCCCACTGATGCAGAAAAATAAGCAAAACCTTTAGCATACATAAATTTCCACTGTTCCCTTTATGTCCTCTCCAAGGCTCATCATGTATTTTTTATTATTAATTTCCATCTTGTCAAATTAGTTGCCTCTCTAATACATCATTCTCTGGTTGCTTTGCCTCCGCCTCACTACCACATTATAAACACTTGTGGTTGTCTCTGCCAGTAAAATTCTTCCCTGACTTTCTTATATATCATCCAATGATTACTACACTTTTCTTAACATAAAAACAAATTGCTTCAAGAGGCAATTCCTCAAGAAATATGCTGTATTAGTTGTTCTTATATGAAACTCTTAAAATCTCCCCTAGCCACCTTTTTATCTCAGCAATAATTTTCGTAATTGTAGATGGTAGAAATGTTGCTTTTCTTCTGACAGTCCTCTCTACCTCACTGCATCCTAACATTTTTAATGACATGAGAAGAGGGTTTGGAATGGAAAGGCAACTAGTCAAAACATAGACATTTCCTTTGTACAAACATATCCAAGAAATTTGCCTTTTGGAGGATAATCTTGGCTTCAGGAACTGTTCACCCTGAAGCTAAATTACAGGCTTGGCCACCTTCTTCTTTCAATTTTTTGCCCATGTAAATTATTTATTGATTATTTTATCATTTATATAATTGTTACACTATTATGGAGCTTCAGAATTTTCTGCTTCTATACGCATATAAATGTCACTCATTGCTCCTACTGACAAAGTTTCAGTGCTATCCCACTACTAAAATGATCATTTTGCTTATAATTTCTACCCTCACCTTCATTATAAAAGCAACCAGTTTTTCTCTGAAGCTATTAGTTTTGTTTTTGTCTCCTATTGGTTCCTTTCATTTGGTAATATGTAGCCCATATATGCTAAAGAAACTAATTGATAGCTGTCTTTTGTTTTTGTTTTTTTGTTTGTTTTTGGCCATATCAGTGACACTCAGGGATTCCTCCTGACTCTGCGCTCAGAAATCGCTCCTGGTAGGCTTAGGGAACCATATGAAATGCTAGGGATAGAACCCTGGTCATTCCCAGGTCTGTTCTATCACTCCAGCCCCTGATAACTGTCTTTCATGCCTACATTTATGTCACAGCATAAACACTTCAAATTCCAACCTGTTTTTCCACAAAAAATGTGACAGTTTGTTTTATATTTGAATAGTAGCTGATTATGTATCTGTACCTCAACTTTTTATCTGTTGAAGACATTTAAGCTGTTTGCTAGTGATCTGGATTGTTTCCTAGTCTGAATTATTGTGAAAAATGCTGCTGTAAACATAGCCGTTCAAATAGTCTTTTGAACGAATGTTTTCCTATCACTTGGCTAAAAGGTAAGTGTCAATTGCTTAGTCCATAGGGTTTTCATTTTTATTTTTAAAATGGAATTTCCATAATATTTTCCACAGTAACTGTACCAACTTATATTCCTAATAGCATTGTATTAGGGTTTCTGTTTTGCCACATTTTTGATAATACTTGTTTCTTCTTGTCTTTTAAATCTAGATTATTGTCACCATGGGAGATGACCTTTTATTCTATTTGAATACTCCTAATAATAAGTGCCACTGATCTTTTTTTTTCTGTCTGTGGTCTTTCTAAAGGCATTCCTACTTTCCGTTTTTTGAGTGGGCGGCTTGTTATATTTATTTTTATTGTTGTAGTAGAATTGGGTAAGTTTCTCATTTTTGAACGTTATCTTTTTGTCAGTTATACAATAGTCAATATGTTTCCTCCAATTTACTAAATTGCCTTTTAATTAGTGTGTAAGTATAATTTTTTGGCTTTGTAAAAGCCTTTTATTTTGATGCACTGCTATTGTTTATTTTTGTTTTTGTTTCTAGGTTGCTTACTATTTATTGTTTAATTTCAAGAGACCTTAAATAAACAGAACTGGAATTTCAGTGGCAAATACACATCTTGAATTTTAATGATACACACATGAAACATCTACAACGTTATAATGAAAAACTAATTCAAATAAAAATCAAGAAAATAATTAAATAATATTCGTAAGATAAATATTTTTTTATATTTTATTTAAACACCTTGATTACATACATAATTGTGTTTGGGTTTCAGTCATGTGAAGATCACTACCCATCACCAGTGCAACGTTCCCATCACCATTGTCTCAAATCTCCCTATAAGATAAATCTTATACAAATACTTTTATCTCTCAGTATATGAAATGAATTACATTGCCTGGTTTTTCAAATATTGGCCCAATCTTGCATATCTGGTATAAATCTCATTATGTGTGGTGTACATGTTTTTGTACATTGTTAAATTTAATTTACTAATTTTTTAAAGAATTATGCACATATGCCTCTTATCCCAAAGTAGGAATATCAACCCTGAAACCAATTTGTACTGTAGAATGAATACCAGAGGCCTGGAAATGGGCAAAATGGGTACCTTTGAATATTGGAGTGAAATCAGTTATGAACTGAATTGTTTAAATATCTATTTGAGAAAGAAATTGTCATCTTTTCTCTCTGCTGCTATTCTCATAGAATTGATATCCTTGACCTAGTTGAATAACCATAGGTTTGCTTAACTATTTTGGGTAATGTATGGTAAGACCAAGAACACCCATGACCTGAATTTTCCTAGATATTAAGATATATGCTTATGTATGGTAATGATTGGCTTTCTTTTGCGTACCTTCCATGAATTAATGAAAGAGAAATGTGAAAGCCAGTTGTTTATTGAGTATAATAAAATTATACTCAATTATACAAATTATTGAGTATAATAAAATCAGAAAGCAAAACAAAAAAGTATAATGCCTCTTCCAGAGAATTCATCAAGGAAAGTTATTATTTAATATTCAGCTTATGTTAGATAAGCTTCATAATCAGAAGATTCACATTTTTTCCTTGGAGCATCTATTATTTTTCTAGTGTTATGTTCTTAACTATAAATAAATAAATATCTAATAAATAAAATGAGTGATAGTGACAATTGAGGAACATTCTAAAGAAAAAGTCAGATGCCCCAAAGTAAAAAAATAAATATTACAAATTTAATAAAAGCATAAACTATGCATTAAACATGCAATGTCAAACAGCATAAATAATAAAAAATTTATGAAAGAAAAATTTTAAATGTATATTAAAACATCTCACAAAATTAAGAGGCAAATGCAATAAAGTATTGATAATAGAATGTTATAACCTCTAAAATAATAGGCAAAATATTAATAGCATTTTTCTGATATATGAACTATCTTAGCTATATATTGAAAATAGATAAAATAAAACTACTTAGAGCTCTTTCTTATACAATCTAATATATGAATCTAATAAAAAAAGAACATGAAACTCAAATAAAATAATCAGAGAAATTGTCTAAAGTACACATTTTTATAGCCTGTATCAAGTCATTTCACAGAGACTTCTCAAATCTGACAAATCATATTTGCTTCATATTAATAAGTATATAGAAAGAAATAGGTGATAGGGACAACCCTTTACATATTCTAAATCAACTCTTAAATACAAAAGTAAAGTTAATAATCAATAGGACTAGGGAAGAATAGGACTTATATATTCAATTTAATTTAATTTCACTCTTGCTTCAGTTTTTTTTTTCACTATGAAACAGTTTTCTACAAAGGATACAGGATAATGTAGCTATTCAAACAATGAAGTAAATAATAAAAATTATGTGAATATAGAAATTTGAAAATTCGAAAGCTCAAATTAAAAATTAAAAGGAGGAGTCAGAGCTGTGAAACAAGTGGTAGGGCCTTTGCCTTGCACATGCTAACCTAGGATGGACCATGGTTAGATTCCCTAGCATCCTATATGGTCCCTCAAGCCAGGAGCTATTTCTGAGTGCATAGCCAGGAGTAACCCCTGAGAGTCACCGGGTATAGCCCAAAAACAATAACAACAATAAAAACCAACAGTAAAAAAGACTATTAGATTATCAGAAATTAGTTGATTTGTTTATTCCTGGAATGTAGAAATCAGGAAACTTTGCAAGCCACTGAACTCAAGTGGATATATAACTTGGTTTTGTAAAGGTCTTATGAGTAAAATAGTGCTGAATGTAAGTTAAAGACAGTTTTCTTGTGTGTGTAAGGTCATCTGGGAATAGCTGAAGAATATATACACGTTGGCATTGTATATCAGATAGAACAAGCAGTAGGCAGAACAAAACAGTCTTCTAGCATGCATGCCCCCATCTCCTTGAGCTCTCTCTCTCAGTCCAGTAGTGCAAAATCTTGAACAACAAGTTCTAGAAATTTTTATTTTCTGAGGGTAGCATTTCTGATAGTATTTAGGGCTTACTCCTGATTCTCTGCTTAGGAATCACTCCTAGAGATGCTCAGTGAACTATGTGTGGTCTGGATGAAATCAACATCTTACATCCAGTACTATTTCTTCAGCCCCATTTTCTTATCTTATTTT
>PVKC010022915.1:0-17487 GCA_004027635.1 Crocidura indochinensis
AAGAAGAAGAAGAAGAAGAAGAAGAAGAAGAAGAAGAAGAAGAAGAAGAAGAAGAAGAAGAAGAAGAAGAAGAAAAGAAGAAATAATCAGCTACCAAACCTTCCACAGTGCACTGTGCTGGAATATCAGTTGAAATTTCCATTCAAATCTGGCTACATTTTCTGGTCTTCCCTAGGTCAGTGACTAGATATTGCCATATCCATCTAGATATGATGATATCTCAACCAAGAAATGCACAGGTCATTACTGATCCATAAATTCATATCTCTTACCTCCCTGATCAAATTCAATGCAATGACAAAAACTGCTGATGCAACTTTTTCAAGAGAAGTTGGATCACTTTCAACCTCTATTGTCCAAGTTGCCATCAGCTTTTCAAATCTTCCAAAAACCCCGCCTTTCACTCTAGATCAGTCAACCTTTGCTTATTACATAATGTAAATTCAAAATATCGACCCTTTCTGCTCAAAATCATGATGGATTCAAATACTTTCAAAGCAAAGATTAAAATTCACAACATGGAACACATACAAGTCCTGCCATAACCCTATCAGGGATTCCAACATTCTGCACCATCTCACCCCATTTCTGTTTTTTCCACATTAAGACTTTGGTGATTTTTTTAACATTCTGTGTTAATTCTTAAGCAAGTATTTGCACACCATTCCTTTTCTGCCCAGAATCATCTTCTATCCCTCTGCCCCTGATTAACTTCAATTCATCCTCCAAATTTCAGTTCAATATCATCTCCTCAGGTCAAGAAAGTTAAAGACAGGTTAGAATCCTTTCTCAAAGCATACTGTGTGCCTCTCTTCAGAAACATTAAGCATAACTGCTATGTTCTATTTATAGTATGATCACTGGATTAGTGAACACCTTAGTTGTACAAATCAGAAATGGTCTTTCTAAGTTAGTAAATAATAGCTTACTGAAATGGAAATTATACATTCTTTGAGAGAGAGAGGTATAAAGATATAAAATAAATCCTGATTCTACTTACATGTAGTATGACTTTGAACAAAATTTTTGAATTTCCTAATTCTCTACATTCTCATTAATTAAAAGAGTATGGTATCAACACACCTTACTCTCTGGGAGGCTAAGATAAAATGAAACAAAAAAGAAACACAAATCTATCTTTCTAGGTCCTATTATATTCAAGTAAGGCTTCAATCAACATTTGTGGGATACATATATAATATCATGCATTCGTTTTCAACAAATAGTATAGAGTATAAAAGCAATTTATATTTATAATTATTCCTGCTTTAATACCTATAAAATAATAGAATAGAATATATCTGAATAACAGAATCTAAGAAACAGTATCATCAAAATGGGAGTTGAAAAGAAGGCTGGAGGGGCCAGAGTGATAGCACAGCAGGTAGGGTGTTTGCCTTGCACAGGACCAATATGAGTTCAATCCCCAGCACTGTATATGGTGTCCTGGACCCCATCAGGAGTGATTCCTGAATGTTGAACCACAAGTAAGCAATGAGCACTGCTGGCTGTGTACTCTCTCTCTAAAATAGAAGACTGAAGTGAAGAAGGACATGAAGACAGAGTTTAGACCTTCTATGAGAGATATATGCTATATATCTCCAAAGAGTACAGTACATTTGTTGTAATAAAAATATGCTGACTATGACATAACACTCCAACCAACCCATGATGCAAAAAGTCTCACATCTTTGGGGAAGAAGGGCTACTCCTATGAAGTGCTACAGGAATCTGGAGTCACTCCAAAAAACACTCAGCCAACTTCACTGCAATGCTACTCAGGCCCAGTGGTTCTGGAGCTTTCGGGGTAACAGCAAATGTTAATTAAAGTGGGAGCTCCTTACATGCCACTAAACACTAAAGTTGTTTCCTTGGTACCATATCTACTTCCTTTTTTTATGACAGGGCTCTCCACCATGGTGTTCAAAGGACCCATGGCCTCCCTTAGAGATTCCAAACTCAGTGGTACACGCCCAAATATGGAGTGCTCAGGCCTGGCAATACCGTGCTGAAACTTCATTTCTTTCTAGTTTGTTCTGTATGGACAAAACTATGTTACAAGTTAACAAAAACACTGAGGAGATGCATATTAATAAAAAAATCTATCCTAAAGATAAAATATATTTATTATTATTACTATTTAAAAACTGCTTTAAGGGGCTGGGGCTGGAGAGATAGCACAGTGGTTGCATGCAGCCAATCCAGGAAGGACCCAGTTCAATTCCTGGCATTCCATATGGTCCCCCAACCTGGAGGCAATTTCTAAGTGTAGAGCCAGGAGTGATCCCTGAGCATCACTGGGTGTGGCCCAACAACCAATCAATCAATAAATAAAGGTTAAAAAAAATTTTTTGGTACCAAAGCGCTAGTACCAAGTGTATGACTTGCATTTAACCAATGCAGTTTGATCCCTGGGGTTCACCAAGTACCACTGGGTGACCCACATCATTCCCAGCACAGTAGGGTCTAAGCAAGACCACATACTTGGAACTCTTCTCAGAACTGCAATTCCCATTGGCTGAAAATTGCAGGGTGAGGTCAGGCATCAGGGTTTACTGAACACTGCTTAGGAGAACAAAATATACAGAGTAAGTAAAAACTTAAAAGTATTTTAGAAGTATATGACGAATTTTTCACCACAAGTAGTTAAAAGAATCAAAATTCATTTTGAAAATGAATGACAGTAAAGATGACATGTCCTTGATGCCCTAAATTGGACCCAAAAAGTTAGGGTGGCAAATTTTGTTATGTAAATTTGATCAATCAAAAATATTTCCATGGATGTTAAGATTTTTCATTAACCCAATAAAACATTGACTGATCCCAAACTCTTTGTTAATCATATTTTTCACTATCACCCTGACCCATCGTCCAATATAATGAATTTCTCCACAAAAATAATTGGAGCTTCTAGGGCCAGAGTGGTAGTACAGTGAATACAACATATGCCTTGCACACAGCTGGCTAGTTTGTTTCCCAGACTTGCACACAGCTGACCAGTTTGTTTCCCAGCATACAATATGCTCACCCTTGAACACTGACAGGAGTGATTCCTGAAAGCAGAGTCAAGAGTAAGTCCAAAGCATCAAAAAGTGTGCCTTTCCCCACAAAAGAGTTGGAGCTTCCAAATTGCTCAAGTATCTAGGAATTGGGAAACAATCATTATGCCATAGGCAAAACAAAACTGGACTTCACTTGATTACTAAAGCTCTGGCAGGAAACAGAAATGTGCTTTATTTATGACACAATATTATGAAACAATCAACTTTCAATACTGAGCCATTCTGGAAAGTTCTAGGAGATTCAGAAGAGAAGTCATGAGTACTAAATAAAAGCAGCCATGAGTTAAAGTGATAATGAGGTTAGTGAAAAGAAACCATGGAATATTGAAAAGAACCCCCTTTTTAACAATGGCATCTTTAAACATATTTGCAAGCTACAGAATCTGAAGAAGAAAATATATATACTGTGGTTCCTCTAATAAAAAAAAGTTGGAACCAGGCAGATTAGCTAAATAACTCCCAATCCTCTTCAGGGGGTAGGGGGAGAGTAGTTTTCTTTGTGTCAAGTGGGGGAAGAAAATGCTGATTACAATGAAAACATTTGACAAGAGACCCAATATCACTGAAGCAGACAAGCTATTACCACAGAGAACTAAAATCTATGAAAAGTATTTTTAAACTATCAAGCCAATAAGACTGGTAAGTTTGATTTTATATGCTCATGTTTGCAAAAATATCTGAATCGATTTTCCTTTAACCTATTTGGACCATCAAAGTTAATACAATGTCATTAATTTTAAATGAGGTCAGAACATTAACAAAAACAAACTGATAATCTGATTTGCTTGCATGGAATCATCCAATATTTGTATGAAAGAACAAGAGACTAGTCAAACAGCTGCAAGGTGCATCTGACTTTAACTCATCTAGCCCTGCCTTAATCAAGTTTGCTTTCAAATAAGATGCTGAGATGCCAGTGATACCAGTAAACAGACACAGGGACTATGCAGAGCAACCTGATTATGTGTAATATATTTTTCCTTGTAAATTGAATTCCAAACTATATTGTTAAGATCCAACAGTGGAGAAAATCTGAGCGTGAGCTAGAGAGAATTGGTGTGAAATGCAGAGAAAAGGCAGGAGGCAGAGTGACAGCTCGGGGAAAGAGACCTTGGGGCACTGGAGCAGGGTCAGCTCCCTGATGCTGAGCAAATGACCCCAGCAAAAGAAAAGGGGGGGGTTCTGAATGGTGATTGAACGAATTTTATTTCTATACGGTAGATTTGGGGTGGCAGGGAAGGGAGAAGCAAGACAGGAAGAAACCATGAGCTGTAACTAGAATGCTTACAGCCATCCTGTGCTGTCAAAAACTCCAGAGAAAAATGTCTCAACATTGTTTACTCCAAAAATAAAGGAAAAGAGAAGCACCAGACATTGAGTTGAAATAAAAAACAAGGTTACAATTAAAAACCTTGGGCTTTTAGATCAAGACAAACTGAAATGGCCTCCTCCACCTGGGGTAGTAACACTATAATCCTGGGTATAAGTCTTGTTCACTCAAAATCACTCATTCTTGTCTATTAAAGACAACAATTCCTACCAAAGAGCACTGGAAAAGATTAAATTAGTTTGTTGGGGAAGTTCATTTTTCCATGAACCAAATATGAGCCATGGGTGAAAAAAGAAGGATATATCCAAGGAGGCAATGTGAAAGAATAAGTGGCTCTCCATAGGAAGAGAATGGAAGTGAAATCCTGACTTTCCTATGGGCTGAAGAAACCATAACGGACAAAGCCAAAATAGAAATGCAATTACTGTCATCAAGAGAATTGCTGGCGAGAGAGCTCTAACAATTAGGGATGTGGATGTGGATGAGAATCTCCAAAGATGCCCAAAGTGACCACTAGTGAGAAGCCTACTTGAAAAATATACAGAAAATGTTAGTACTAGCCTCTGCCAGTCAAAGCCAAATTAATAACTTCAGACACACTCTCCTCTAACATTGACCCTCTCTAGCCTGGAAGAAAGGCCCTTATGATGAGACAGGAAACAGATATTGGGCACATTCCTTTCATGTCAAGTTGTTTTGTAGTCCCAAGATTCCCTGGAGTAGAGAACCCCAGAAACCAAGTTCAAAGAGTTGACAACTGACCTGAACTATATATTTTAATCACTGGTGTGCAATTGCTATTCGCAACGTACAGAGGCTGTAGGAACTTCTATTATTGAATAAAACAGGTACCAAAAGTCAGCAGGGCCTTCCAGAATTTTCATTCAGAAGCAGCAGTAGAACTAGCACCACTGTGTAAATCTAAAGAGACAATAGAAGGTAAAAATACAGTCACTGTAGGATTACATCATACAAGCCATGCTTCTATGGAGACATGTTAGGTAGGTGCACAGGGAAAATACTGCAGACAGTTGGTGTCTGTTTCCTGAGTCCAGTTAGTAGGTTCATTACTTTATAATGTCCTACTTCACCTTCACAACAACCAAAGACATGAACATGTCACCATCCTATTTTATAGAGGACAGAAAACTAACTCAGCCAAGATCATGGAAATCCATAACTGCACTGGGATTTCACACCATCATGCTTCTCAGTGATAATTTGCTTCTCCTTCTTCTTTGGGAGGACTTATAAATAAGAGAAGAATCATTATCATTTACTTAGAACTTTTTCTAAATGAAATGGATCAGCTCATAATGTTGTCCAGAAGACTCCCCAATCACAGATTTTACTGATGACATAGAGAGAAAAGGAAGAAGCATTCTCAAGCTAAAGAGAGGGCAGAGCAGTGAAAGAGGGCAAATAGAAGAAAGCAAGAGAGCAAAAGAGGGAAAGAAGACAGAGAAGAGGGAAAAGAAACAAAGAGAGAAGATAAAAGGAGAAGAGAGAAGAGAAGAGGAGGACTCAAGGGGAGAGGAGAGGGAAGCAGAGGAGAGGTGAGAAGAGGAGAAGAGGAAGGGAGGGGAGGGAAGGGGAGGAGGGAAGCAGAGGGGAATGAGAGGGTATTGAGAAAAACAAAAGGAGACAAAGAGGAGAGGGAAAAGAGACAGAAAGAGAGATAAAGACAAGGTAGATTGAGAGAGGTAACAGAGACAGAGAAAGACAAGCAAGAGCAGAGAGAAAATGTTGCAAAATGATCCAGTCAGTGAAGCCCCACTGGGAGCTGAACCCAGGCAGTCTAGCTGCAAAGTCTATGCTCTGAATTACTGTATCCCACTGCCTCTCTGAAAACACTCCATAAACTGTAAAATACTCCATGAATATGACCGATGAGGATGATTGCTACAGCTTAGCCACATGGATAGAGCCGACTGGGGTTGACCCACACTATGAGGCAAAGGCAAAAACAAGGACCCAGAGGGGCACATGGTCACAGTTTGTGTTCAGAGCAAGGGTTCGGGCAGTGCACTCACCATGCACACAACTCATGTGCAGGGCAGCTAGGAAAGTGAGTCCATAGAGAATAAACCATAAATCCACAAAACAACTGTTCACGCTTGTGCGCCCGCTTCCCTCCCTGGACACCCTCATCACTCACAGAGAGGAGAAATGGAGCAATAACCAAGCCGGGGACCACAGAATGAAATCAGTGCAAATGGACTCCTCCTTTGGCAACACTGGGGCCATAAATCCGCGAAGCGCCAAGATGCCTAGCCAGCCCTGGCACCCAGGTGTCGTTCATCTTCCACTGCCCCATCAGCAATGTTTCCCTCCTGTAAACAGCAGTGGGTGGTGGCCTGGCTGTGATTACAGTTTGTATCCTCCTGTTCCTCTGCCTGACTTCATGTCAGGAATTGAAAACAAGTTAGCATGGTTAAAAATGAATCTGTTCTCATCTCAGAAGACCACTCTGGATGTGTATGTGTTTGTTCTGAGGAGCTGAAGAAAAGTGAATCCTGTTAAGAATATCTGAAAAGTATCCACAATCCTGGACTTAGTATTTCTCTTGTGAAGAACAAGTTTAAGAATGATGGCTAAAATCCCTCAGGATCCAGGTCATTCAATGTCTTGCAATAGTAAACTACTAGTAAATGTTTCATACTAGTTGATGAGATGAATAAGTGAATAAATCAATAAAAAAGGTGATAAACACAAGAGAAAGAATTCAGGGCCAGGTTCACTTAAGGCCAAGAACTTGATCAATTGCCAAGTTCTTGTGTTAATTTCACCAAGCACCACTGTGTCTTCTCATTCATTTGGAAAGGAGGATAATAAAAGCTCCCAGGCTAGTTGTCTATTCCTTGTTTGGTTTTGTTTCCTTCTAGTTTCCAATTACTTTACTTCCTATATCACCCTGATTTTGGTCTGGTGACTCAACTCTCCCATTTCTGCAAGCATAGCCAGGTAGGAGGTTCTATCTACACTCATGGCATCAGGAATAAACTTAGTAACTTTAGTCAAGACCAAGTAGCCGCTTGGTGAGTGGGATTCTGATGCAAATCCGTCCAAATCTATCTACATCAGGGTTTTCTAGAATAGAGAACAAAACCAACAGGAGATGTAGAGAGATGGATGGATCTAGTGAGAAAAGACATACTGAGAGAAGACAGCAGATTATACAAAACCCACCTGCATTAGGGAATGTGATCTGCTTTCCTTTAAATCTCCTGATCATACTTTTAAAATATACCTGCAAAGAATATCTAGACTATAAGACCAAACTATGATAGTTTAACCAAGCTGATACACAAAACGAACAATTATAAGAGCCAGCAATATTCAATCCCAGGTCCTGTTTGCAATGACACAGCAGATGTTGTCCTTTCTACTAAAGTTAACCAAAGGATATAAAGACAGCAAAGCTAGGACAGAAGCAAGAGGCTAGGAAGAAGGTTGGGACCTGGGCACTGGAGTGTCACCTCCGGGCATCAAGAAAATCTGCATAGTGATCATTGGGACACTATTTTGAGCTACGTCTTAAGTAAATTGGTAAATTCTCCTTTGGCCAGCAAGGTCTATTCTTGCCGGGGCATCAGAGCTATGCTATTAGAACTTAAAGTGATTCATTTTTTCTACTCTAAACAATCCCTTGTCTTCCCAACTCGCTCAAAGTAACATTGACAGTGACCTTCTGCTTCTGCCATAATCCACTCCATTGAGTGCCTCAAATCCATAAGGCATTTGGATTAGCACTTGCTCTTTTCTCTTCCTGGGATGCTCTTCTTTCCTCACCGATCTATCTGGCTCAATTTTCCATTTTCCATCATATTTTATTTAACTATAGCCTCAATGCATAAGTTCTATGCTGCTTCTTTCTACTGCTGAATCCCAATGCTTAGTGCTGTGCCTGACACATAGAAGGCAAATGATAAATATTTGCCCAGGGGAAAAAATATATGAGTGATTACTGAATTCTGGAAAAGCTATGGAGGTGTGAAGGATATTGGCAGGTTTTGAGTAAAATAGACTGAAGAAACAAACAAAATAGAGTGGGGACAAGAAATTTTAAGTTTCAGGTACTGTTGGTTGCAAAGTAAGATTATTCACCAATGTGAAGAGAATAATTTGCTTTAGTCCAGAGAGAATTCCTACCCACAGTTCAGAGATATATCAGAGACAACCAATAGGAAGGGGTGCAGGAGAGCATTGGTTAGGAGGGTCATTGATTCCAATTAAGAGAAAGTATTGGCCAAGCATTTTCCCAGAGGAAAATGTACCTTGTAACAAGGTCAAGCATAGTTGGGAATTTTTTGTAGCATTTTGTCACTACAAATAGAACTCTTTGAATTAGTAGAACTAGTTAAGCATGGATTAGTCAGAGAGAAAATTTATCATCCAACAAAGATGTTTAGAAACTTAGGAATAGAGATTTTTGGGACATAGAAGAAGAGTTTTTAGAGTTGAGAATGGCTTGTGACCATGAGCAGGAAATTTGCCTCTCCTTCTTCTTTAGGAGAACTCACAAATAAAAGAAGAAGAGTATTCATTATCGTTTACTTTGGACTTTTCTCTAATTGAAATGGATCAGTTCATAGTAGTTATTGTCCAGAAGAGTCTCTAATCACAGATTTTACTGATAACGTAGAGAAAAGAGGAGGAAGCACTCCAAAGCTAGAGAAAGGGCAATGCAGTGAGAAAGGGCAAATAGAGGAAAGCAAGAGAGCAAAGAGGGGGAAAGAAGATTGGAATTGAATGGAATAGGATGGAGTTCCTGAAAAAAGGGTCTGGATTGAAAGAGCAACTGAGATTATTTTGAGCACAATAGAGGCAAATTTTCCCGTATGCTACCAATGTAATCAAACTCAGGACTGAGAATGAAGTTGAAACTCTTGGTCTGGTCTCTAAATATTGATCGAAAAAGAAAAAAGTTCAAGCCAGAATAGTATGCAGGAGTCTAGAAAAGATCAACTTGATTAGTAAAGATCAGAATACAACTAAATTACAGGCCTTTGAACTGACAAAAGCTGAGAAGATCTTAACAGAATATCACTACAAGGACCCTGGTGGGATTCAAATACAGGAGCCAGTCTCCTTCCAGTAAAACTTTATTTTTGTTTTCTGTTTTGGGGTCATACCCAGCAGTATACAGATCTCTCTCCAAGCTCTGTGCTTAGGGACCATAACCCCCCTCCCCCAGGGTTCTGGGTATAGAACTCAGCAAGGCAAGCACCCAGTCTGCTGTACAATCTCTCCAGTCCCCAAACCAGAACTTTGAATTCATGTTTAATTCCTATAACACACACAATGTAAGTAAGGATTATGCATGGAGTTCCAAAATAAATGTCAATCACCATCAAGAAATATGGAACTGGTGGGGAAATAAAAGCAAAAGAATCAGTGAATTTATGATCCTAACAGAGAAAATACTGGAAGATGAGAACATGAAAGATGCCAAGCAATTCAGCTCACAGGTCTTGCGGAAGTCTTCCCCAGTAGAAGACTTTCCTGAGCTGGATATTGAAGGATTGGTAAAAGTTTGCCACCACAGAAGAGCAAAGGCTGGCCATGCACAAGGAGCAGTATATGCAAAGCCAGACTCTGTGAGAAAAATGTTCTGTAGTCCTGTGAATTTAGGGGAAAGTGGTTTTATGATGCAAGTAGGGGAACAGTGCACACAACTAGAGGCAGGGCACCTGGGACAAGTTTTATGTGCACTCCTCGGGGATTAGCTTGGCACACTCCCTAACAGATAACCAAAGATCTGCAAGTAGCCAGGAGAAATTATCAAACTGATGGACCAAGATTTTTCCTCTAAAACTTATCACAAGTCCTGGCATACCTTAATGGCAGAATCCATGTCCCTTCATTGTCAGAACACTGCTGCCATGGATTACCTTCTTTCATGGGAGGGATAAAGGCAAACAACAGCTGCTTCTTAAGTAGACACATGCCAGCAGTGCTCCTTGCCTAGATCCATCCTCTAGGAACTGCAGAATTGATGTCACATAAGCAGGGAGGTGGGGGGAAACAAAGCAAATCTACCCCTGGCACATCAAACAAACAGTGTGGCCAAGGTCCTCCCAGAATAACAAAACGGAATGCGCTTCTGCTCCAGGAACCATTGATGAATCAATCTGCCAGTTCACAAACTACACATAAACGTGGTGGGTGTGACAGCAGCTCAGTCACCAAGGCCCCTGCATAAATCACATCCCATTTAGTCACTGTTGAAAGAGAAATCCTGGGCATGCATAATCTTGCTGAAGAAAAATAATAAAGTTACCAGATTTTCAGCTACAAGTAGGGTATTATGCAACAAAGGGCTCGGTGCCCCTGCAAAGTCAGTGCAGCCAGTCACAGGGAAAGTGGGTAAAGGGGACAAGGTTATATGCAAACAGATCCTGGTGCAAACACAACAGACCCATCAAGGAGAAGGCCAGAACACACAGGGAGCAGAGTAAGAGACTTCCGTGTCAAGTAGACAGGCTGGTGCGTGAAGTTGAATGCTGTACATAGGTATCTTTCTTGACTCTTTACACAGTGCAGCATTTCATTCTTCCAGAGAGGCAGGAGCTATAGCTGTTGTCCCTTTACAGAGGAAGAAATGGAGGCACAGAGATATTAATTAAGGTCAAACTAAGGAACTGAGTGACAGATTCTTCAGTCTGGCCATCTGACTTTTAAGAGTTCATGGTCCATGGTTAAAAAGCTTGCCACATTCAAATCCCGGCATCCCATATGGTCCCCCGAGCCTGCCAGGAGTGATTTCTGAGTGTAGAGCCAGGAGTAACCCCTGAGCACTGACTGGTATGACCCAAAAACAAAAACAAAAAAGCTTGCTACAAATATCAGGGTAGTGCAGGTATGGCAGAGAATAGAACGGTATGATGATGTGAGGTAGAAATGATCACTCTGGACAAGAACTGGGCACTAAAAGGAGGTAAAGATGTAAAGTGGTAAAAAAAATATATGTAAAGTGGTATGTATGATATTCCTTCAATAACAATATTGTAAACGACAGTGTCTAAAAGGAGAGAGAGGGAGAGGGGAGGGAGGTAAGGAGGAAGAGAGAGAAAAAGAGAGAGAGAAGACAAAAGTTTTCCATAGAGGCAAGCAGGAGAGAAGGGGGCAAGGAGGCATGAGGGAAATGAGGACATTGGCAGGAAATGCACAATGGTGAAGGGATGGTTGATGGATATTGTATGATTGAAACTCAATCATGGACATTGTAACTGTATCTTATGGTGATTCAGTTAAAGAATTTATTGCATTTAAAAATCAATAAACAAGAATCAAAAATAAAATAAAATAAAATAAAGGTAGTTGCAGATGTGGCTCCTTGGAACAGTGGGAAGAAATGGTCTACACTCTCTTGGGCACAGCAAGGATCTAGAGTGTTTCTGCAAAGCAGTAGGTTTGTGTTTGAATCTATGTTACCCCAACTGAGCCACTCTCATTCTTTGGGATAGTTTCCCAGTTGTGAAATGAAAACACTAGGAGCTCTTTTCTCAGCAGGCTCCAAACCAAAAGATGAGTTTCCATCACAAAGTAGGCAAGCCAGCCAGTACAGTTACAACCAGGTGGAGAAGTCACTCCAGGGTTTCTATCTGTGATCAACTACTATAATATTGGGGTTCCCACTTAGCAACGAGTCACTGCCTACCAGCACGTGTTTTCACCCACCAGCCCTTTTCTCCAATCACATACACCAGATTTCTTATTGATCTACCTGCAAGCCACACACTAGTTCTCAATGCCAAAATTTTCAGATCCTAAGGAATATCTAGGTGGGGCTCTCTTCTTTAAGGCTCTGCAGAAAAGTTCTACAAGACTACAAATTTAAATGTCAATGTAGCCTGGGATAAATTCATTTATAACAGGTGAAGCTGCCTGAGAGTCCTCTAGGTTCAGCAAGGCTGAATCAATGAAATATGGGGCCAGTCACTCAAGTTTAAAGTCAGCATAATCTGTTTAGCTTGGACAACCAGAACTTATTTAGAGACATTTTCAATGTATGTCCATTTGCTAATAACTTCAGGATTATAATTTCCCAATTTTTTAAGTCAATGACATTTATGGTGCCTTAAGTAAGTGTCACTGCAACTATGAAAGTTAGAAGGGTCAAAAATGGCTGGTGAGGCCAGAGCAACAGTACAGTAGGTAGGGCTTTTTTCTTACATGCAACCAACCCGAGTTCAAACCTTGGCACAAATAATCCCTGGAGCTCACCAAGAATGATCCCTAAGCAAAGAACCAAGAATAGGCCCTAGCACTGCTAGTTATGGCACCCAAGCAAAATAAGCAAACATAACTGGTGGAGCCAGAGAGAAAATTAAGGGATTGGGGCACTTGTCTTATGTGTGACTGACCCTGTGTGATCCTGGACATGGTGCATAGTTCCCTGAGCAAAGACCTAGGAATGATTCTGATCAAAGAGCCAAGAGTAAGCAGTGAGCACCTCAAGCTCTTCAATGAGCTTTTCACCTATATGGAAAAGAAATTCACAATCGTGGTTAATTCCATTTTTAAGTGTTCTGTGGTACTGGGATCAAAATGCCGTGAAACTGGATAGGAAAGAGCATTTCCATCAGAACAGTTCTGGTTGCATTAGACGCCAATTCTAGTCCCAGATTCGAGGCTATACAAGAGTAACAATGTACAGATGTGAAATCATGAAGACACTGGAGAAAAACCACGTGGAAGTCAATGTGGCCCAAACAGAGACATTTCCAGAGATCCTGACTGAGACAAGCTCTGGGGACTGTGTGGGCTGATGAGGAACCAGGCAGCCAGTTTCGAGTGACATTTAGTTGCCCTTTACCATAAGCAGATAGATACATATGTCATATGTCACACACAGCTAGATACATAGACTGATCCAATTTTCTATCGCTCCCAATAGAGAATCTCATCACTCCCTCTGTCCCAGATTTCTATAATTCTCTTCAGTATATGGACATCAAATATACCTGGCAGGGAGAGTCTAACATAGCATTTCTGCCCAATAATGCTCACTGCCACCATTATGTTCCTGTCCCCTGACGTCATAGTCCTCCTTCGCATCCCAGAATTGCAGTAGACTTGTAGCATTACAGGTGCGAAAATGAAATGTCACATTTTTCTCACTCTCTCTCTCAAAGAGAATGGTGAAATAGTCAGGAACGATGAATTCCACAGACTTATAAATGTCTCTCACTTTTCAAAGACTTTTTCTAGAATTCTAAAGACACAGGGGCTCCTGGGCCTCCTCCGACTTTTACAGTTTACACGTGATGTTCCAGTTGAAAGGTTGAGATTTTGAATAAAACCCTGCAAGAAGACAAAGCAACTCTGTGATGTGCTTGAAACATACTCGGAATTTTTCTGTGGATCAGGCATCCTTTTGCTTCACACCCCTGCAAGGAGGTAAGTAGGAAATCTAAAGATCACAGTTGACAAAACAATCAGACAGTCAGTGACTTACCCAGGAACACCCATTAAATGCAGAATTCAAACCAAACTGGTTGACTCCAAAGCTCATGTCCTTTTGACCATAATCCATCCATAAGACGATAACCTAGATGAATTAGCAATAAGGCACCAGCCTGGTGCAGATAGGCTGTTGGAAGGTAAACAGTGGGATAAATGATAAGGTGACCCTAACCTTTTCGATCCTGATTCAAATGTGGCTATAGGATTATGATCAGTACCTCCAGTTTCATCCTTTAGAGTCATTATGAAACTCAAAATAGAAATGCATTTAAAGCACTTAGCACAGTTCCTGAGAGGCCATAAATTCCACACACAAAAAAAAATCAACTTTATTGTTTGGATCACCAAATCGGGGCTCACCAGACATGTCTTGCCAAACCAACTGTCCTTCCTAAGCTGCAATGTTCAACCTCCACCAGTGTTTTAGGAAATACAGGTACCAGGAAGCACACACCCAAATAAAATACATCTTCAGAAGCTTTAGGATAGTCTGTGTTCTCCTTAGGAGATTCACTAAATTCAAATCCCTGCTCCAATTCTTCCTGGCTGCTTAGCCTGAGTGAGACTAACTCCCAGTTCCATGCCTTAGTTTTTTTTTTTTTTTCTGTAAACATCACATGACAATAGCCAGCCTCCTGAGATGGTTAGGAGAATCAGATGGTGGAAAGCACCCAGCCCCATGCCCAGTATGCAGGGATGAATGTCAATGAATGTTGACTGTTAATTAACTCATTATCTTCAAGGCCATGGTTACTTGCATAAAACGAGAGTATGTTCTCTTTCTCATGCTCTGGGAAGCCCTGATGGAGAAACATGACATTTATTCATCTCTTGGCAAAAGTACTTAGCTTCAAGACATCTCTAGTGAAAGCTGAGAAAAGTATTCACAGAATCCTATGAATCCTGAAGTCTCCCAGTTTCATTTCAATATTGAAAAATTTGTCCATCATTTTTACTGAAGACTCCACTGCCTTATCAACACTTCCCTGCTGCACAAAGGCATTGTGCCATTGTTTGTGGGGCTGGAAAACCTTGGTGACCATCCCCCATCCCCAACTAAGCAATAGAACAGGCAGGGAGGCAGAAAGGATCAAGATGAAAAAGTCTGCAAGGAAGAGCCAGGGAATGAGGAGAGAGATCCACTGGTTCTGCCAGCTCTGTCTTCTTCCTCTCTCCCAGTTGTTGTCAATAACCTTGTAAATACCACGCTTGTCTCCGGCTCTCCACAAAGAATGGAAAGGGAGGAACGGCCTTCAGGGGGCCCCTTTCATTACCGTGGAGTGGAATCCTTTAGAATTATTGAATCAGTTGTTGAAAGGATATAATCCACCTCACATGTCAAGTACCAACAGCTAAATATGTGCTTATTTAAAAATCAAACTAAAAGTCAAGGTTTCCTTTCAAGTCCTTTCCACAGGAGGAAGAGGGGCGATGGGAGGGTGGAGGGCTGTGATTGGAGTTGCTGCCATCAGCTAAACAGGCTTCTAGGAGAAAGAAGATTGTTTTACGGAGAAAATATCACCAGTGATGATGCAATGCAACAGATGATGAAAGGTCATCAATGGGGAAAATGTCAAAAGCCCCAATAGCTCCAAGGTCTCCAACATGAGCCTAAAATGCCTACACCATATCCCTGTTCCATTTATTCAGGGATTCCTTCATGAGTCTGAGAGGCTTCAAGAATTCAGAGCACAAGCTGAATGATTGAGAAATAAACCTGGATGCACCTACATGGCTCTCTCTCTCTCTCTCTCTCTCTCTCTCTCTCTCTCTCTCACACACACACACACACACACACACACACACACACACACACACACACACACACGTACACATGTGCAGCCCTTCCACCTGGAAACAAGTCTTCACACCAGAAGCTTCTATCAGGTTCCACTGCTTCAGGAACTTTTGCCCTGCAGGAGGAGACTGAGTTCTCTTGTAATCAACTCATCCTGGTGCCTGGTGATTTTGCTGCCTCTTCTTGTTCTGCCTTCATATACTGTGATCCACAAAGGAGCCCAAACTGAAGGGAAGCAGTTCACTTGTGCAGTAATCTACAGGAGCCAAATAATGTCATAAGAGATTGAGGTGCAGTGGGGGACTGTGACACACTGTGACCCCTCCCTGTCCAAAAGAACCAGCTCCATGCAGCGCTAGTGTAATGGGGCTGGATAAGAAAGTCTTTTGTCTCTCTTATTTTTCTTCTTGAAGAAACAGTGAATCTAAAGTTTGATGTAAATTATCCTACTTTTTAAAGATAGGAACTCCTGGTAAGAAATTGTTTTAAAAACCTCTTGGAAAAAGAAGTGGGATTTGATTCCATCCCTTCTCACTGTGGAGAAATAGTAAGACATGGTTGACTGCCCAGAAGGCAAACCTGTATGGCACAGGATCAAGGAAGCAATTCAGCTAAATGGCTTTGGAGCCTGTAAGGGCTGGGGAGACTAGTTCATAGACACCAGGCCTAATCTCAGTTCTACCCTCATTTCATCAGCACCTGATAAGACTTGCTGGCTCCTTGTTTCCTGCCTGCTCACACCTGCTGCAAGTCCCATCCCTGAATCCTGGTCACCCAGGAATTAGGCTGTGGGATTCACACCCTATAAGAGTGGTGTGTCTATTCTAGAAATGAAAAGCCAAGAGTTCACACAGCTAACTGTTCTCTGAGGGTCTACAGATTAGCCAAGAAACACTCCATTCTCCAGCCACGCTTCACTATGCGGGCCGTGCGCTCTTTCTAAGGAAAGAACATCATCAAAACAAGAAGAGAAAATAATCACACTAAGGACTATGCTGGATCACTGAAGCCCAGCATTTCTCTCTGGACAGTCTTCTCTGCTGTGTGCCTAGGCCCAAGATTTGATCCTTGGAGAGGCCTCATCCACAGAGGACTCCACTCCTTTGTAGGCAAATCGACACACCCGGAAAGGGCAGAACCAGAGGAGTGTGGCTGCGCACATCATTTAGCCAATGAATACCACTACAACACGTAGAAAAACACATAATACTAGTGTGATAATGGAGAAACAAGGCAGGCCAGCATCAGACATAGAGAACGAAGATGACAATTCTGATGACCAGATAATGACCAACGAACTAATCAATCTCTCAGAAAAGGACTTTAGAAAAGCAATATGGAAGATGCTGAAAGAACTCAAAGAAACCATGGACCAAGTTGAACAGAACACTAATAAGAACCAAGAAAATATGATGACAGAAATCACAAAACTCCAAACTAAAATAACATGTCAACTAACAGGCCTGAAAAACTCAGTAAATGAATTGAATGACAAAATGGATGATCTCAACACTAGGGTAGAAGAAGCTGAGAATAGAATTGGTGCTGTGGAAGATGAGATAAATAACAACTCCATACAGCGGGAGAGATTGGAGAAAAACTTAAAACAAATGAACAGACAATGGAAAAAATAGTCAAAGAATGGGAACAGATGAAAATAGAAGTCTATGATAAGATCAACAGAAACAACTTAAGAATCATTGGAGTCCCAGAGACACAGGAAGAAAATTTCCAGGAAGAATCAATGGTCAAGAACATCATTAAAGAGAAACTTCCAGAACTAAAGAATATATGTGATCAAATCTTGCATGCCCGAAGAGTACCAA
>PVKC010022916.1:0-17486 GCA_004027635.1 Crocidura indochinensis
AATTTTAAATTCGATATTCCAAAATTCTAAATTCTATATTCAGAATTCTAAATTCTAAAATTCTAAGTTTACATTCAGAATTCTAAATTCTAAATCAGTGGTCCTCAAACTACGGCCGCGGACACATACTGTATTTGTCCCATTTTGTTTCTTCACTTCAAAATAAGATATTTCAGTTTGCATAGGAATTTTTTTTGTCGTTTTTGTTTTTCTTTTGTCTGGCCTCCAACAATCTGAGGGACAGTGAACGGGGCCCCTGTAAAAAAAGTTTGAGGACCCCTGTTCTAAATTCTAAAATTCTAAATTCTATATTCTAAATTCTAAAATTCTAAATTCAGAATTCTAAATTCTAAAATTCTAGTTCTGTATTCAGAATTCTAAATTGTAAAATTCTAAATTTTATATCGTCAATTCTAAAATTTGATATTCCTTTTCAGAAATGAACATTTTAAAATTCTAAATTGTATATTCAGATCCTAATCCTATATTTTAAAATTCTAAATTCTATATTCAGAATTCTAAATTCTAAAATTCTAAATTCTATATTCAGAACTCTAAATTCTAAAATTCCAAATTCTATATTCAGAATTCTAAATTCTTAATTCTAAAATTCTAAATTTTATAATCTAAAATTCTACATTCTAAATTCTTAAATTCTAAATTATACATTCAGAATTCTAAGTTCTGTATCCTAATATTCTAAATTCGATATTCCAAGAATTCCTTGATTTCTTCATTAGAAGACCCTTCAACCCATGAAACACTTCCTACAAGTCTTAGAAGTAAGTGACTTCTTAAAAGTAAGAGGGTGCAGATCACTCGTCCCTGAATCGGAACAAGTTTTAGCATGCCATATACCAGTATAGAATATGACTACCAACTTTTAGGAAGTTTTTCATGGGTTGAATGTTCATCTTATACGCTAGAAAATACTGGATACTTGAATACTGTGGTGGCACAAGTGTAGGCATCTGTGTCCTGGCCAGTGCTAGCCAGGTGTGGCCCCAGTATTATAAAGGGAATTCAAAAGCCATAAATAGGACCGGGAGAGATAGCACAGTGGCGTTTGCCTTGCAAGCAGCCTATCCAGGACCATAGGTGATTGGTTCAAATCCCGGTGTCCCATATGCTCCCCCTACCCCGTGCCTGCAGGAGCTATTTCTGATCAGACAGTCAGGGGTAACCCTTGAACACTGCCAGGTGTGGCCCAAATCCAAAAAAAAAAAAAAGAATTCTGAATATAGAATTTAGAATTTTAGAATTTAAAATATTGAATTTTAGAATATAGCATTTAGTATTTTAGAATTTAGAATATTAGAATATTTTAGAATTTAGAATTTTGAATTCTGAATATAGAATGTAGAATTTTAGAATTTACAATATAGAATTTAGTATTTTAACGTTTATATATTGAAATTCAGAATATAGCCTTTAGAACTTTAGAATTTAGAATATGCCATTCAAACCTGAACGTGATTCTGGCCGAATGAACTATTCTAAGTTTAGCATTCATTTCATTGTTTTCTCAATATCCCACCACTGCCTTCTGGCCTTGAGGGTTTCTTGTGACAGGTCTACTGTAAATCTTAAAGATGGTTCTTTTAATATAATTTCCTCTTAAATCTTGCTGCTTTCATTATTCTATTCTTATCTGTGGGATTTGCCATTGTATGTCTTGGTGTGCTTTTCTTTTTTCTTTTTTTTTTTAAAGTTGGTACTCTTCAGGTAGGATTTGGTTGTATGTGGTCTTTATCTCTGTGAGTTTCTCTGTAATCATGCCCTTGACTGTTCATTATTCCTGAGTATTTTGTTCCTGGTTTTCTGGGACTTCAGTGATTCTTGTGCTGTTTCTTTTGAGTTAATCAAAGACTTCTGTTTTCATCTGTTCTCATTCTTAGAGAATTTTTTCCAATGTCTGATCATTTGCTTTAAGGCTCTTTTCCAATCTATTCTGTTGTATGGAGTTGTTAAGTATCTCATCTTACAGCTCACTGATTCTATCCTCAGCTGCTGTTACTCTGTTGCATAGTTTTTCCAGTGAGTTTTTTTTTTATTTTATGTACTGAGTTTTTAAGTCCTGCTCTGTCAGTTTGGTGTTTTTTTATTTCTAATTTCATATCCTCTGATTCATTTTGTTTGTTTGTTTTCTTTTTGTAGCACACCCTGTGATGCTCAGGGTTATTCCTGGATATGTACTCAGAAATTGCTCCTGCCTTGGGGGACCATATGGGGATCAAAAGAAGATCTGTCCATGGGACCGGGCGGTGGTGCTGAAAGTAAGGTGCCTGCCTTGCCTGCGCTAGCCTTGGATGGACCGCGGTTCGATCCCCCAGTGTCCCATATGGTCCCCCAAGCCAGGAGCGACTTCTGAAAACATAGCCAGGAGGAACCCCTGAGCATCACCAGTGTGGCCCAAAAACCAAAAAAAAGAAGGTCTGTCCTGGATCAGTCACATTATTTAAGCAAATGCCCTACCACTGTGCTATCTCTCTGATCCATTCTCTAGTTCTTAATTTTGATTCATTCAGCTCATTCGGTGCTTAGGAGTTAAAAATAGCTAGCTATAAATTCTCTGTGCCCTGGCTTTGACCTATGTTCTTATCCAAGCAAGACATTTCTATTTGAATTTCTTACTAAGCAGAAACAAAACAAACAAAAAATGAGGAGATTGAGGAGGCTACCTGTACATATGGAAATAAACACTAAATAGGTTAGATTTTTTTTGTTGTGGTATTGTCATAATTATCACTGTTTTCTAAGTATATGTATATAGCATTGCAATGTCAAACTGGGGTGACCAATCTATCTCCAAGTACCACTGTGGACAAAAAAAATCAAGGATTTGTTATAGACATAGTAAAATTAAGATATTAAAATTACTTATAATGAGAACAATAGTGGCAGTTCAAATGCTTCCAAATACATTCTGCACCTCTTTCTGTAGATAAAAGCATTAGAGCATTATTATAGATATCTAGAAAGATCAGTTGATTGGATACCTGCTCAAACTAAACAATTGAATTTGTTTTTGACTGGAGAATTTAATCCATTGACGTTTAAGGAAACTATTGACAGAAAGGGCTGTTGTGCCATTATATTGTGCAAGGTTGTTACAATTGGGGATTTGGTTTGTGTAATTGCTCTTTGTATAGCTCATTTAGGGTTGGTTTGGTTAGCGCAAATATTGCAAGTTCTTTTATGTCTGAAAAATTTTTAACCCTCTTTCCCTGAGAGTTTAGCTGCATAGTGGACTCTAGGTTGAAAGTTTTTTATTCAGTAATTTGAATATGTCATTCCACTCTTTTCTTGCCTGGATTACTTTAAATGGAAGATATGGTTTTAGTCTTATGTTGTTTCCTTTATACTTGATGTTTTTTTTTCACTTACTGCTTTCAATTGTCTATCTCTATGTTTGGTTTTTGACATTTGGATTACCAATTGTCTTGGTGTTGTTCTGTTATGGTCTACTTTTTGGAACACTTTTTGCCTCATGGATTTGTAGAGAAATCTCTTTCCAAGGGTGGTAAGTTCTCTGCTATTATCTACTCACTACTTGTTCTTTCCATTTCCCATTTTTTTCCCTTTTTGGAATTTCTATAGTTCGGTGATTAATTCTCCTGTCTTTGTTTATTATGTGCCTTACATTATCTTCCAGGATTTTGTCTTTCCTTTATTTTTGATTCCTTTATTCCAGCTGGCTTTAATTTATCTTCAAGTTCATCCATTTGATTGCTCGCTGTGTAATTCTACTATTATGGCTTGCTAACATGCGTCTTAGTTCCTTTAATCCCATTTGTCTGGATTATCTCATCTGAAAGCATTGAGTTGGTTGAATTGTTCATCTATAGATTTCTTAATTTCACAGGCTAGTGACTCCTTGATTTCCATTGCTAAGCCATTAAGTGTTGATTTTAGGTCCCAAGCTATAAGGTTCAGGTATTTAGGTGGACTTGAGATTTGCCAGAATTTCTCTTCGTATCCCCAACTGTAGATATCTCCTTTAGTTTCCCCATGGAACTTTACATTCAGTTTTATGGAATGCTGGATTTATCAGGCTGTTGAAAGACTTGCTAGATACAATCTGTCAGGAAGAATATGGTAAAAATTGAAATGCCTCTGTGCAGTTTGGGTAAATGAGGACTGATTGGAAAGAAGGAAAGATTCTGGGAAAGACCTCAAAAGATAATCCCGTATGCATTTGATGGAAGGGATTAAAAAATGAGCTTTCCTAATCCCTCCCCAGTATCAACCTGGCTGGCCCCAATGGACAGATGAACAGTAAATGCACTGGAACCCAGAAAGAGATTGAGGGAAGGCTGTAGATCTTACATACTATTGTAAATGTGATACATTCTTTGATAACTTTCTCCTCTAATTCGATATTTGTATAAAGGAATACTATTGTATTTTGTGTATTGATTTTGTAGCTGGTCACTTTGTTGCATTGGTTTATTGTTTCTAGAAGATTTTTTCTGTGTATTCTTTAGGGGTTTTGATGTATATTGTCATATAATCTTTAAAAAGATATAGTTTATAGTTTGCCTTCCTCTTATTCCATTTGGATTCAATTGATTCCCTTCTTTTGTCTGATTGCTATCTCCAGGGCTTCTAATACTATGTTGGATAAGGGTGGGGATACTGGTCAGCCTTGTCTAGTGCCTGACCATAGTAGAAATGCTTTCAGCTTTTCGCTGTTAGGGATAATGTTGGCTGTGGGATTGTTCTAGATAGCTGTAACTATCTTGAAGAAAGTTCCTTCAACCCCTCTATTTCTGAGTGTTTTTTTTTTATCATGAATGGATGTTACATTTTGTGAAAGATTTTCCTGCATCAATTGATATGATCATGTGGTTTTTGTCATTCTTTTTGTTGATGTGGTGTATAATGTTGATTGATTTTCAGATGTTGAACCAACCTTGTATCCTTGAATGAAGCCTACTTGGAAATGATGTACAGTCTTTTTGATGTGTTGCTGTATTCAGTTTGCTAATATTTTGTTGAGGATTTTTGCATCCATGTTCAGTAGTGAGATTGTTCTGTAGTTTTCTTTCTTGGTGCTATATTTGTCAGCTTTGGTAATAAGCATGATATTAGCATTATAAAAGAAATTCAGAAGTATTCCTATTTCTTCAATGTTTTGGACAAATATAAAGATCAATGGTAGTATTTCTTCTTTGAACGTTTGATATAATTCACCTCTAAAACCATCTGGACTGAGACTTTTATTCATTAATTTATTATTTATTTATTTACTAATTTTGGTTTTGGGGTAACACCCGGCAGTGCTCAGGGGTTACTCCTGGCTCTACACTCAGAAATTGCTCCTGGCAGGCTAGGGGGACCATATAGGATGCCAGAATTTGAACCACCATCCTTCTGCATGCAAGGAAAATGCCCTACTTCATGCTATGTCTCTGGTCCTCGAGACTTTTCTTTTTGAGGAATTTCTTAATTACTGTTTCAATTCCATTACTTGTCCTGTTTACACTTTCTACTTCCTCCTTATTATGTCTTGGGAGATTATATCTTTCTAATCATTTCTTTGGGGTTTCCAAGTTAACTGAGTGCAATTGTTCACAATAAACCTCATGATGTATTTTATTTATTATTTATTTATTAGTTTTGGGGCCACACCCGGTGATGCTCAGGGGTTACTACTGGCTATGCACTCAGAAATCACTCCTGGCTTGAGGGATCAGATGGGATGTTGAGGGATTGAACTGTGGTTAGTCCTAGATCATGCTTGCAAGGCAAACACCCTACTGCTTGCACCACTGCTCCTGTCCCTCATGATATATTTTATTTCTTGAGGGTCTGTTGTAATATCTCCCCCTTTGTTTGTGATCTGATCTATTTGAGTGTTCCCCCTTTTTTATGAGTCTTATCAATTGTCTATTTTTTTATTCATTCAAAAAAACAGCTCCTGTCTGAGCTTTTGCCAGCATGGGAAATGGCAGGCCTCCATGCCAAAGGCCTTTCCACCAAGACAAAGTGGGGGGTGCGGGACTTGGTCACCCCAGCACCCTTCCATCTCCTTCCTCCTGAACTCCAGGAAAATCCCTGGGCCACACGCCCAAAGGCCAGTAAGCTGGGTGCCGGCCAGGAGTTTAAAGGGGAACCCAGGCTTTCCCTTCCCCGCACCCTGTTAAGAGGGCAGGTATGGGTGGAGGTGGTGAACTTCTGGGCTTCTATCTCTTTAAAGATCTCTTTCCTTTCTGAGAGCTGGGAGCCTTTGCCAGTATGGGAAATGGTAAGCCTCCATGCCAAAGGCCTTTCCACCAAGCCTAATGGGGTTGTGGGACTTGGGTCACCCCAGCACCCTTCCATCTCCTTCTTCCTTAACTCCAGGGCAATCCCTGGGCCACATTCCCAGGGGGCCAGTGAGGTGGGTGCAGGTGAGGCATTTAAAGGGGACCTTAGGTGTTCCCCAACTCCCACAGAGCACAAGAGGGGCTGGCTATGGGAAGTTTCTTTGCCATTCGGGCTGTACACTTTCTAAGGGGAAAAAAACATTAACCCCTATCTTCCTAGAATCATCTGGTATAAATTGAAGTGTCCAGAACATTTGTGGAGCAGTAGACTATGAGCAATCCATATGGCCTACTCTCCAGTGCAGACGAGGTTGCTTGGTTGCATCTTTGGTGCCCAAGGGTGGAGTTTCCTCCAATGAGGAAGTTGGGATGAGAAAGGACCTGGTGTGTATGCATTAGGACCTTAAATGGTGCTCTGGAAGTCCTTGCATCCTACCTCCCACTGAGCTAGGGTCCACGAGGTTTTGGGGGGATTTTTTGGCCCATTGCCATTCGCCTTTCTCTGGTGCAGGCATGGTCAGTCAGTTTCAGCTTGAGCATCAGAGGGTGGAGCTCCTCCAGAAAGGAAGATTGAGGGAAGGAGGACCATGTCATTGCTTTTTAATGTTCTTGTGCCTTTGTAATAGGTATAACCTTTGGATTATTTCTATACCATTTCTCATGCTGACATTTTTCAATATTAAACTATTTTTTTGTTTGTTTTTTTAGGTCACACCCGGCAGTGCTCAGGGGTTACTCTTGGCTCTATGCTCAGAAATTGCTCCTGGCAGGCACGGGGGACCATATGGGACACCGGGAGATCGAACCGTGGTCCGTCCAAGGCTAGCAAGGCAAGGCAGGCAGGCAGGCACCTTACCTCCAGCGCTACCGCCTGGTCCCAAGATTAAACTATTTTAACATGCTTTACATTCATTTTCTCATATCTTCCAAATTTAGTCAATAGATCCAAGCTAAGTATATAACCAAACAAAATGTACTAGAAAGTCAATAAGTGCTATTTACTTCAATTTTTCTTTGCATTTACTCTCTATTTGGCAAAATCTTTTCACCTTTTGACATCACTTGAAGCACTCCAAAAATTTCAAATTACACTTCATGAGCACAAAATGGACATTAGAAATATTTTTCTATGTCTCAACTCTGCTTTTTAAGAAGTTATCTAAACTTGGTGGATTGGCCTGAATTGGTGGATAAAAACTGCAGAAAGTGGAGAGATGTGTGTTAAATAAGCAGTTTTGAAGGAGTTAAATATAGGCAAAGGCAGAGTACAATGGAGCAAAATACAGTTTTATCTTTGCAATAAAAGGTTAAGTATGGTTATAAGCAAGCTCATGATTCACCGGTCACTGAATATTAGAATTGCAAAGGCTCTCAAGGATTATCTAGTCAAAGTTTCACATTTTACCTGTAAGAATGAAGGATACCAAATGAGAGGAAAATAAGTATCCCAAGGTCAATTAATTATTCCTAATTTTTGAGAGCCATGCATTTTGTAATTTGATCTTTTTGCAATTAATTTGGTCATTTTGATTACTCACTGCTAAAAAGCAATCAATTTGATAAACCAGCATAACACATAAATTAAACATTGTTCACATTAAGCTCTGCAATATATGTTTATAGTGACATTCCAATGTCTAGGTGCAGTCTGATAATCACAGCACTCTATATGAAATAAAAGAGCACACTGAAGATTTAATTCAAGCAGAACTGGAAAGTTTACACATCTTGAATGCGTAGATTCAAGTTATAAGACACAACTCTTCAAACAGAGCTTGTTATTTGCAACATGTTTGATAATTAACACATTTTCTGGGATGCAGGTAGCGAGTTATGAGTGTGATGGTGAGTAAAAGAAATTAAACATTGCATAGAACAAGTATACTTCTTCCTTCACTGTTACCAATTTCTCTATTTCTTTTTTCCTTTATTCTTTAGTTTTAAGTCTATTTTCTTCCTTCTTAGAAAAATGAACAGTTGTATTTTTTTCTGTATAAAGAAATGTTTGGTTGAACCTTTATCAAGAGAGATGGCTCTTAGAATCCCAAGCAAAAATAGAAAATGTGCTAGATCTCAAGAATGTATTAGTGGAGAAGGGGAAAGAAATACTAGCAAGCAACATTTTCATTCATTTCTATCTTATTTTCCTTTTATTTTAACACCATGATTATAATGTTGTTCACGATTAATTTTCAGTCCTACAATGCACATCACCCTTCCCTGTGAACACTTCCTGCTATCAATGCCTGAGTTTCACACCCCCACCTGACTCTGGGACAGGCATTTAAATCTCTTTCCTCTATCTCATTCTCACCCTCTCATCCTTTATTTTCCTTTGAGATACTGTGGTGTGCACTATTGTCAAGGAAGTGTCACCTTGCATATCATTTTATTCCCATTCCAACTGTTATTGCCACAGTGTTCTCTTCTCCACACTAATTGTACGTCCCCATTATCTAGGCACCTGAGATCATATGAATGGTCTATCTACACAAAGGAATACTATGTAACACACTTTCCCCACTTAACTACTGCCTTCCTTTTTGCCACATCCAGCAATGCTTTATGGCTACTTCTGGCTCTTCACTCAGGAATTACTTCTGTAAGGCTCAGGGGACCATCTGGGTGCAATTAGCTGCCTGTTAGGCGAACACCCTTTCTACTGTGCTACAATTATGGCTTCTGCCTTTGTTTTTTTTTTAACAGTGTTTTGTTGCCATGTTTCATTTCCTCTAGCAATATCCTTAGGTATTTTAATTTGGTGATCAGCCCCTGCTACTTCTTCATGAGTCCAGTGCCCTTTGCTGGGCTGTGGCATTCCAGGAACGTCATGTTTGGGGTCACACGGGAACAAGCTGCTCTGGGTAGCTTCAGTGCTGCTGCCCTGTTAAATCTTGTATGCAGTAAATCTTGGTTTGAGAGCAATATTTTAAATGATGTAAAGTCAGGAAGAGTGAAAATATGTTATTTTGATAATTGGGTGAATGTTTTGGACAAGAGCTAATTTGGGGGTATAGTTCAAGCAATTTTTAACTCAGTATAATATATTTTCCTCCTATGGACAAATTATCTATTTCCACAACTTGATACTTTATTGTTTGTTAATCCATAATTGTGCTTATATGGCTTATTTTATTGAATGAATTTATCTGGAGGATAATGTTGGTAACTGAAGTATAGAATGCAATAGAAAAGGGGCAGAAACAGTTGGCCTTTGGCTATAAACTAGTACAAATTTCTGTAAGGAATAAGAGAAGATAGAGTGTGGCAATAAGAAATGCAAAATACTTATGCATTTGCTGCAATTAATTTATTATTTTTTAAATAGGTTCCCCATTTCATTTTCTAGCCTATGATAAACAGAGAACTTGTTGATGTAACAGAGTATTAAATTGATTAGTGATTCTTTTTTTGGGGGGGGTCACACCCGGCAGTGCTCAGGGGTTACTCCTGGCTCCATGCTCAGAAATTGCTCCTGGCAGGCACGGGGGATCATATGGGGCACCGGGATTCGAACCGATGACCTTACCTCCATGCTATCTCCCTGATTAGTGATTCTTAATAGTAATACATATTGAGTGGAAAACTTGTTATGTGTATTGCTAATAAGGATAAATTAGTTATGTGAGTAAAAATGGGTAGAGTAACTTTAGACTAATGTGTATATATATATATGTAAATATGAGCTGACACCCTTTTTTAGATTCATGTTTGTGGTTCTGCTTTATACAAAAGAAAACTATTAAATGGTTGAACTGTGTTGATATGCCTTCCTGGCATATTTCATGTGGATGGCAAAAAATGAATTATTCATTTGAACTTCTGAAATTTAAGTACAGCAATTTTTTGCATCAGCCAGCAGTGATTATGAACAAATTATAAAAAAATGATGACACTAGAAACAAAAATGTAATCTTAATTAATTCACCATGTACCATCATTTACTTGTTTTGCTTTGAGCAGTGAGCCAAGTACTGACATATATATGTATAAGGTATGTTTTTTCAAAAAAAGAGGATAATTAAAATAAAACTGTTGGGAGAGAAACCATAAATTTAATAACCATTTTAACTTAATTTCCACTTACTTTATGAAATATTAAAATCCTAAATAACATTTTTCTTTGTACTCAGAAGGTCTTACAGGCCAAATTTCACATGAGCTAAATAAGCTAAAAATCAATAATATTCTTCCATGATGTGGAGATATAATGTATAAATGCTATATAAAAGAATGTGAGACTGAGTCAAAGGAACAAGAATATTAAAAGACATACAACAAAGATTATGCCTTAGTTGGCTCATTTTAGGATAATATTTTTCACAAAATTTAATGATTGTTTCTTTTTGTTTAAATGGACAATAAATATTGTTCCTTACTATGTCTCTGGAAGAAAAATGTTATTGACTTATAAGTTCTATGAACTTTTTATTACATGACTATATAAACTTTAATTATCTTTCCCTATTTGTTGGTTCCACAGCTTAATCCAGCCAGAAGGCATGACAAGGTCTGCCATTGGAGACATAAGCTTCAAGGAAGTCTACAACTGGGAAGATCTGTGGCAAGGCCTCTAATGACAGCTACATACATCTGTTGATTTAAATTTTGTTTAATAAGTTTTTGGTTCTTTAGAAATGCAATGACACATATCTAAGTCACTATATGCACTTGAGTTAGTTATTAGGAAAATATTTTGTACTTTTATGCTTCATACATTATTCATAACCCTTCTTGTGGAAAGCATACTGCAATGGAACATAGGTAATCTTTTATAAGAAAATAATAGCACCCATCTAGGCAGAGGAATGTAATTGTAATTATTATATGAAAACACTTAGGAAAGTAGTTAAAATATTTAGAGCAGATGTTTTTCTACCTACAGGAGGGAAAGCTCCTCCCAGTAATTGTTTTCAATATAATTAAAAGTTTTTGGGGGGTCTCTTCCTTCCCTTTCCTTTTTTTACAAAAAGCAATGCACTTAAACAGAAAAATCCGGTAAATATTATTGTTAAAAGCTAGGTATGGGAGGCTATGTATTTAAGGCATTGATAGATTAGAGAATGTGTTGATGATTATCTTATTTTCGTGCATATCTAAGCATCTGCTATGAAGAAATAAAATTTACCAAAAAAAATCATGACTTGAAGATAATTCTTCACAAGCCTATTTCCATAGACACCATTCCAAGGGACCTGGCCATACCAGGTAGCCTATCAGTGAAAGACAAGGGAGCAGTTGGATGATACCCCAGACAATAGGCTATCATTTTAAACACCAGAAAGCTGGAAACCCCTATATCCTTTCCCTACATAATCTTCCTCATGACCTTGGGCTGGACTCATCACCTTTGGGAGATGGCCCTTGCTGGTCAGTCTAGGGGTCTTTTTGGCAGATGTATTAAAGTATTAAACTTAAATATTGATCTTGTCAATGAAAATTCTGTTATCTTTGATACAGTAATAATTATTCATGTTCTCATTTTCTGACACTATATGTCAAACTGGAAGAAATTTGCTGTTTTTATTGAAGAACATAGAACAATGTTTTGTTTTAGTTTTGGGATCTTACCCAGCAGCTCTTAGGGGTTACTCCCGGCTCTGCACTCAGAAATCGCTCCTAGCAAACATGAAGGATCACATGGAATGCCAGGCTTCCAACACCTGGATCTACTGCATACAAGGCAAACTCACTACCACTGTACTATCTCTCCAGCCCTGAAAAATGTTTATTTTCTTTTCATGTAGTTTGTAGTTTCTGGACTTGCAATTCCACTCACTTAATAATTAGACTATAGCCAACTTCAAATTCTTTACGGTCAAACCCAGTGCTATAATAATTGTAATTTATATTGCTGAAACCATACAAGTCCTAGACTTTATCTTACATAATAATGACCCAATGAGGTTGGTACTTTTCCGATTTTGCATATCAAGCCATTGAGAAGCACATGCATTAGGTAGTTTACTGAAAGAAACACAGTAATGAAATAGAAACAAGATGTAATTTCAAGATTGTCAGACTTCAAAACCTGTACAAAGACAGACTAGCCAAAGGTTATGTTGCTGTCACCCATCTCTCTACCTAGTCTGGATCTCATTTTTTACATAGTTTACTAGCTTTGCTGCAAATTTAGCCCAGTATCAGTTTCCTACCAAACATTAGTTTCTTATTTATAAGTGCTTGTTCTAGGATCAGGAACATTGCTCAACATCAAAGTGCAAGAAAACTGTATTCAGTCTCTTGAATCATTACCAAAAAAATAAAAGAAAAAATATTTTTAAAAGTTCTTGCTTTTTTTCTCAGATGAAATGTGAATACTTTCAAAGTGGAGATTGCATGATTGTTGCATAGTCTTTTTTTAGGACATTCTGAAGTTTTGCTTTGAGTAAATAATACCCACACTGAGACTCAAAGATGCTTCCTCGGAACTTCTGACTCTAATTTGGAAATAACTCAGAAGTAGAATTTTGAAGGAGTTTTAACACCTACTTTCTGTTTTGTTCTCTACAACACATATTAAAGTTAGAGGCCAGGCAGATTTGTCTCAGAAGATAAGGACTGGTGATGAACTGGTGAATATCAATGGAATTCCATTGTATGACTCCTGGGAAAGGGAGCACTAGTCAGTGACCCCTCCAACTGGGCAGGACCAGGGCGGCTGAGTGGCCTCGGCCTGGCAGGTCCCGGGTTCCCAGTGTCACTACCTTATGAATCTATTGTCATCTAGGAACCGCGTGGCCTCTGCTGGGCCAGGAGACCTGGCAACAGGACCCCAGTCCTGGGGCCTTCATAGGCCTTATGAAAGAGCTTTTTCCTCCTTCTCATTAGTCCTTTTTTTTTTATCAAACAGCGTGGGTGCTAGTGCATCAGCAAGACAACTGTTGATATTCTACCATGATACCATAATGCCCATAATTATAAGTTGCTTCTTGGAAAGGAAACGGGATGCGCAAGACCCACTGGATAGTAATACATGGTATATACTCCCTATACAGTGCGCATTATCATATCACATATTTTTAGAATGCTCTATATACAATCTATATCTGGTAGCCCTTTTCCAGTAAAGTAAAGTTTACCCTCACCAAACAGGATTGGACCAAACTGGCTTTAACCATTTCCTCTTCCTCTCTCTCCCTTTTTTATTTTATGTCCCATCTCACCTGGATCTGCTTTTTAACTGTAACCTATGGGTTGATCGCATGAGTATATATGTTCACCATACTAATTACTGTCTAATGTTCATCTGTAATCGATATAATATCAATTTCATGGCATAGTTTCCCCAGACAGTGCCCATTACCATGTCACTTGGTTATTTAGACTTGAAAACCATGATTGTTCTTAAGAATGCTCCACAGACAACAAGCTATGAAGCCTTTCTTCAATCTAGTTTACCCTTACCAAACATGATCAAACTCAAAGCAAAAAGAGGGGCAGAAAAAACTTTTACAGCAGACTTGCCAGATTTACTTTTTTTTCTTTCCCCCCCTTTTTTTTTGGTTTTTGGGTCACACCTGGCAGTGCTCAGGGGCCACTCCTGGCCCCATGCTCAGAAATCGCTCCTGGCAGGCACGGGGGACACATGGGGCACCGGGATTCGAACCGACGACCCCCCGCACGAAAGGCAAACGCCCTACCTCCATGCTATCTCCCGGGCCCCTCTTTTCCCTTTTTTTTAAGTGTTCTTTCCTATATCACCTGGGAAAGCTTTTCAAATGTAATCCACAAATCTATCCTCTGGCTGTTGATGTAGGCGCATAAGTGTCTGTGTACATCATACCAATGTACGTCTAATCTCCATTCAGAATAGATATAATGTTTATGGAGTATAGTGTTGTCCCCTCTATCATAAATACCCTTCCCCCACTTTTGTTTTTGCTTAACACCTTACAAACCCTTTTCTAGCCCTTCATGTTATTTCTCCACATTTAAACGTTTTTTACTCTCAGTCCTTAACTCCTCACGAAGCTGAACATTATCCCCAGCCCAGCCAGATACCAACCAGCTCCCAAAGTGAAAAGATAGATTCTCAGCATGAGAAGAAACCGATAGTCTGCTGCTACTAATTTGCTCTCAGCGGCCCCTCTTCCTTCACCTTACTTCACCCTCATAATTTGCTTGCTATCAGGTTTTGTTCCTGAGAAATCCCCGACTTGAGGACACTTCCTGATATGGAACTGTTGGGAGCCATCTTCCCTAGACTCCACAAAATCAAATCACAGGTTGAAATTTCACCCTTGATCTTACCCCTTCCCACCTACTTCAAGAGATTTAAAGAGGACATATAAACTTCCTTTGAAAATTACTTTTAGATACACCATCATCGAATGGCATCACCATTATCAAATGGCATGACCATTGTCAAATATCTTCTTATGTAGCAGCAATTTCCCCTATCCTTGAAATCCATTCAATACAGAATACAACTAGACAAATCTCTGTTCAGAGTGCATGTAAGCAAAAGGCTCTAGGGACTGTTGGTCTTGACACTCCAACCCCCCACCTGCACTAGTAATTCCCTGTGGCATTGTCCCTTTTTGCATTGGCACATTAAAATGGAAATAATTAACAGATGCAAACAAGTTCTTTTCTAATAGAGTTGGGAACACAAAATTTGTTATACTGCAGTGGGACCTTACACCCTAATCTCTTGGCATAATGATATGGCTTAGACTCCAGTTGATTGGACGTTGACCATTCACCCCTTAATCATGGATACCACCTACGGAAACAAACATGGTTTTTAACACCACCACCAGAAACATAAATTCTACCAAGGAAGGCCTCACTACTACATGACACTGACTTACTCCAAAGACAGTTCTTATATCACCCTGACAACTGGGCAACAGCAATAGTCCGCTTTTAGGACAAGATTCTATGCAATGCAAACTGATGGTGAGACAAAACCAGAAGACAGTACACACCACCTGTCTTCGATATAAGACCTGTACAGAAACCAGGATCTATAACTACAGAAACCTGACAGCAACAACTGTGAGGCTGAAGAGCTGAACACCGAGAATGACTAGGGGTTTGAACAACCTGGAGCCTTGAGTTGGTCTTATGCCAAAATACATCAAGGGTAAGATCTCCCTGTTTTGTAAGCCAAATTTCTTTCTTTCCTATTTCTTCCATGTTTTCTTGTGCCTATGCAAATGACAACTGTCACACCCACATCATTTTTAGTGTATCTCTCATTTCTAAAGAAAAAAAGGAGCATACTAAACCTTCGGCTATTGTATGAGGAATTTTATTGGTGATACAATAATTTTCAGAAATACATCTGTTAATGAACTCTCTCCCCTTCATTTTCCATTTTTAATTATCTGTTCTCTTTCTATTTCTTAGTAACTTTGCTTTCTATTGTCATGAAACAAATGTATTATTATCAGTTATGTCAACTATGTGATACATTTTCTTTAAACAAATTTAAAAAATAAATCACTCCTGGCAGGCTCAGGGATCATATGGAATGCACTGGTGAAGGGGGTGTCCTTTACATGACTGAAACCCAACCACAATTATGTTTGCAATCAAGGTGTTTAAATAAAGATATTATTTTTTTTTTTGGTTTTTGGGTCACACCTGTCAGTGCTCAGGGCTTACTCCAGGCTCTATGCTCAGAAATCTCTCCTGGCAGGCTCAGGGAACCATATGGGATGCCAGGATTCGAACCACCAGCCTTCTGATTGCAAGGCAAACTCCTTGCCTCCATGCTATCTCTCTGTCCCCTAAAGATATTAATTTAAAAATGAAATATGCATATCCCCCTTAAGTCTTTTGAAATAGTTTGAGGGGGATATAATCCAGAGCACAGCTAAAAGAAAAAGACACAGGCACACCACTATTCCAGACATGTTCTCAGTGGTCATTTTTGCCACTTTTCTTCACCATAAGACTGTTGCTCACAAATGTTTTCTGCTTTTAAGAGATCCTGGGCTCTAGAACATTTCCTGATCTGTGACTACTGTGAGTCACATATAATTCAGCAATACTACTCCTAGGGACATTCTTTAGGAACACAAAAACAAATAGAAAAATGCCTTCTGTATTTCTATGTTCATTGCAACTCTATTTACAATAGCCAGAATATGGAAACATGTGGGTGCCCCAAAACAGATGAATGGCTAAAATCCCATGTTACACTTATATAATGGAATACTACTCAACTGTTCAGAAAAATAAAGTCATGAAATTTGCCTATACATGGATGGGCATGGAGACTGTTATAATGAATGAAATGAGATAGAGGGAGAGAGATATAGAACAGTCTCACTCATCTGTATGATTTCAGAAAAATCAAACACAATATAATAATACCCAGAAACAACAGTGATGCAGGCCAGCAGAATTATCCCAAGTTATGAAGCTTACCACAAAGAGTAGTGAGTGCATTTAGAGAAATAAATGAATAACTGAATAATAAATGAATAAATAAATAAACTGACAACTACCAGAACAATGATAGTGAGACAGGAAAAGAAAATGCCTGTCCTAAAGATGGGCAGTGAGTTGGGGAGGAGAGAAATGAGGAACATCGATAGTGGAATGTTACACTGGTGATGGGTAGTGTACATTCAATGACTGTAACCCAACTATGAACATTTTTGTAATCGTGGTGCTTAAATAAAATATTACAAAGAGAGATTATTTTATATTGGTATATAATTGAGAACCTGAGACAGATATCCAGATATATGATAAATTATATTTTGATAAAGTGGAGGCAAAACTGAATTTGAACAAAAAAAAAGCTTATTCAACAAGTAGAGCTGGGAAAACTGGCCAACAATGTGTAAGAAAGTAAAATTATTCCTTTTTCTAACACCAGGCACAAAAGCCAAATCAGAATGGATCAAGAATGTTGATATCCAACTTAAACCATAGCATACATTGAGGAAAACATAAGACATTTTCATGGCATTGAAGGTAAAGGCATATTCAAGAATGCTGATAACTGACAAAGCAAGTAGAATCAAAGATAAACAAAGAGGATAATAAACTAAGTATCTTCTTTTTTTCTTTTTTTAATTTTTCTGTTTTTAATTATGAGAACAAAGATGCAAAGAAAGAGAATAAGGTAAAGTTACAGTGGAAGGACAATCATCCATAAACAGAATTCTCAGAACTCATGCATAACTATTTTGTCCCTCTAGTCCCCAGAAT
>PVKC010022917.1:0-17480 GCA_004027635.1 Crocidura indochinensis
GGGAAGACTTTTGATTACTAGTCCACTTTCTTCCATTACTCTTTACAGAGATAGTATATACTTGTTGAGTTTCAGCCTGGTTGACCTATCAAGGGATGACAGGGCAGTGTTGAGGTCTCCCAATATTATGGTGTTGATATTAATGTCGTCTTTCAAGTTTGTCAACAATTGTATTAAATATCTTGTTGGTCCTTCATTAGGTGCATATATGTTTAGGAGAATTGATTTCTTCCTGCTGTACATATACTTTGATTAGTATGAAATAACCATCTTTTTCCCTTATAACTTTTCTGAGTCTAAAGTTTGTATCATCTGATATTAATATATCCACTCTAGTTTTTTTAAGGGAGTTGTTTGCTTGGATGATTTTCCTCCAGCCTTTAATTTTGAGTCTATATTTATTCTATTTAGATGTGTTTCTTGTAGGCAACAATGTTGGCTTCAGCTTTTTGATCCATTTTGCCATTCTGTGTCCATTGACATTGAGAGAGATAATTATCATGGCATTTTGTGCTATCTTTGTGTAGAAGTTTGTTCTGTCTGTTGGTCTGTCTTGTCTTAAAGTATACCTTTCAGTTTTTATTTTAAGGCTGGCTTTGAGTCTATATAGTTTCTGAGCTGCTAGTTTATCTGCAAAGCTATGTATACTTTCTTTAAACCTGAAAGTGAGTCTGGCTGGGTGAATTATTTTAGACGAAGCATTCATTTTGTTGAGCTTTGTCATTATATCCCACCACTGCCTTTGGGCTTTGAGGGTTTCTTGTGACAGGTCTGTTGTAAATCTTAAGGAGTTCCTTTGGATGCAATTTCCCTTTTGATCTTGCTGCTTTCAGTATTCTGTCTTTATCTGTAGGATTTGTCATTGTGACTATAATGTGTCTTGGGGTGCTTTTCTTCGGGTCTCTTTTAGCTGGTACTCTTCAAGCATGCAAGATTTGGTTGCATGCTGTCTTAGTTTCTCTGTAGTGTACATATATGCTTTCAAATGAATGACTTTGTGTTTGTTAGATGCTAAGAAGTGGTATCACTGAGTCATTATGAGAATTCTATACTTATTTTTTTAGAGATCTCCATAGAGGCTGAACATTTCTAATAGTGGATGAGAGTTCCTTCTCACCAGAACCCTTGTAATGTGGGCTGTATCTACACTTTTTGATATGAGCCATTCTCACTGTTATGAGATATCTCAATGATGATTTGAATTTCCCTAATCATGACTTTTGATGAGAACTTTTGAAAGGTAAAAGAAATAAAATAATTTTTCTCTGCAGCTTTCCAAGTTCTCCCCCTTAATATCCTGGACCCCACCTCTTCCTAAATCCCAAGAACCTGCCCTTGACCAAAAAATACATTTTAACTGTTGCAGACCTTGTGACTTGTGGTTATCTAAATCTCGCAATAATGTAACTGAGCAAATGTCAATTGGACCACCCTACCTGAAATGAACTACCCTACTGTAATTTTCCACTCTCTGAAAGCTACATAAATGCTTGTTAAATCTGGTTCTAGGCTCTCTCATCCTCTGGGAGGGCCCATGCATGCTTGTATAATGAAAAAAAAACCCTTTGCTTTTGTGTGGTCTCTGCCTCTTGGAGTCAGTAGAGGGGTGTTTCTTCCTTCAGAAAGTGTCAGTGCATTTCCTTGTCCAATTTGTAGATAGGGTCATTGTGATTCCCCCCCCCCCCCGTTGGAATGTTTATTGGACCATACCCAGTGATGTTTTGGGGTTACTCCTGGCTCTGCACTCAGGAATCACTCCTAGCAATGATTAGAGGAACATATGGGATGCTGGAGGATGGAACTTAAGTTGGCTATGTGCCAGGCTATGTAGATGCCCCTTCAGGGGGTTATTACCTACAGCTACCTATTTGTCTGAGGCTTCCAAATTCAGAGGTAAAGAAGATTAAGGCTGATTATGGGGTTCTTTGATGCTAACAACTGGGCCTCTTTGGGAAATGGGAAAGGCTATTTATGGGAAAGGACTGAATACAGCAGAATGATTCAGAGGGCTTAGTCCAACACACACTCACTGTTCTATCCTTGCCAGCTTCCAGTAGAGCATCCAGGCAACTAGTTGGACCTATTGGCAGCATGAATGTCAGTTCCTTAACCCAATTAATGGCAGCAGCTATTGATTGTTGTGTCACAGGAGTGGCATTTTCATGCAATTTCACAGGCTTCTTAGAAACCCTGCAAAGAATCATAAGGGCAGTCATTCTGGTATCCATCACACAGCTATTGCCACCAGAGCTTACAAAAGATAAACACTGCACCATCCAAAAAAATGAGTAAGTGGTACTATCTGAGATAGGCACCTTTTCTTCCTATAAACTGTACTGACTCAGGAAAATAAGGTCTGCAGGAGAATAAGAGACCTCATAAACGGATCTCACAGTGACAGATGCTTTAAAAATATTGATTGCATTTATTCTAAAAACAAGTAAATTTAGCTTTGACTAATGTGAAAAATAAATTTGGAAGAATTCAACACATTGACTCATGCCCATAATCCATAGCTGACCTCCATATTTGCCCAAGCACCCAATGCCATAAACTCATCTAACTCTAAAAAAGGGCAAAACTAACAATAAAAATTCTTGGATTTACCAGTCTCACAGCCAGTCATACTAGAGCCTCTCCAGAGGGAGCAGGGCAACTTTCCTTTCTTACTGAAGCCCTGTCCACTGCACACACAGATCTACCCTACAACTGTCACATCAATAGCCCAGCTTCGCCCACTTTCCACAAATCTCTGCAAAGATTCCTAGCCGGCAAAACTCCAGATGTGCTGGTTTTGTGGCAACATCTCTAGAGACTGTTTGGAGCCAGGGTAGGTGGCCTCCATGCCACTCCTGAGCCTCTGTATTTCCAGAAGTTTCAGCAACCACACCTATGAATCATTGCTGTCACCATGTGAGATTTTCTGCCCAGCTCAATAGATACTTAGATTCCTGAACCACAGTAACCACTTATATGGCCATGCAACACCATCATAATTTTAATACTGACTTCCTAGTAGGAATACACCAAATTAGATAAGAAATTATTATACAAGCCACATGAGCTCAACTATTAAAACCAATAACAGATTGTTCAACTAGTTAAACAGCTTAGTAAATTTTCAGACAATGACGTACTAATCCCATTGTGAGATAAGACAAACTTCATAAACTTTCCTTTTAATGATTTTTTTATGATTCCATCACCAATAAATCCTAAGTAAATTATCCATACCTGCCCTGGGGCAGGCTTCAGGGATATTGGGAAGCTGATGATAAGGATGGAGGGCATGTTATATGGATGATGGGATTGGTGTTGAAATACTGAATGCCAAAATGGTTATGAGTAACTCTGTAAACCACTGTGTTATTTTTTTTAAAAGAATTCAAAACAGAGGCCGAAGCGGTGGCACAAGCCATAAGGCATCTGTCTTGCACGCACTAGCCTAGGACAAATCGCTGTTTAATCCCCCGGCATCCCATATGGTTCCCCAAGCCAGGAGCAATTTCTGAGCACATAGCCAGAAGTAACCCCTGCACGTCATCAGGTATAGCCCAAAAACAAACAAACAAAAAACCATTAAGATGGGCAACTTTTCATCTCTAAAATTTTATTTCTAACTTTTCATGACATCATTTTTATTGTCCTGAAATATTATCATCAGTTATCTTTTTTGAATCAAAAAAATCTTAATTTTGGACCCAGAGCAATAGCACAGAGGGTAGGGTGTTTGCCTTGTATGCAGTGGATCCAGGTTTGATCCCCAGCATTCTGTAAGGTCCCTCAAGCCATTCAGGAGTAATTTCTGAGTGCAGTGTATATACATACATACATACATATATACATATATATATACTCACAAATCACATATATACACACATATATATAGCTTTAAGATCAGCAATTTTTTTTATTTTTTAGGTCTTTGACCTAAAAGTCATATATAAATTCATAATTATAAGAATGAGATGAATATAGACTAAATGAACAAGCCCAATTTGTCCCTTCTATAGCATCCCTCTGCTTCTCCCTGTTTGCCATTTGAGAGAAAAATCCAGCTGAAATTCTGTCACTGTATTTCCAAAAATGCTAAAGTATTTCACTTAAACCTTTGTTAATAAATTCAATAGTCAAATAAATTATCTGGAGCAGAATGTGATTAGGAAGTAGCTAAAAAGATATCCATTTATCTGAAAATCTCATTTACTTTTGTTTTGGCTTTTGGTTATGGGGTCACATCTGGGGGTGCTCAGGGATCACTCCTGGAAGGGTTCAGGGGACCACATATGGTGTTAAATCAAATCTGGATTAGCCATATGCAAGGCAAGTAACATAACTGCTGTATTATTGCTCCAACTCCAAGATGACAATCATTTTAAAAAGAAAAATTCAGGAGATAGTCTCCCTGATAGAAAACTACTTCAGATGTTTTCTGACAGGAAGATGCAGGCTCTGATCCACATGAAAGTGATCTTAGCGCCATGCCCCAGGGCAACACTCCGCTCCAGATTCGTTTTATTCTTGTCTTTTTTTTCAAGCTGCAAAAAACAAAAACAAAAAACCTGGAACACCAGGCTTACAGTTGAAAATCAGGGCACTCTCAGAAGTAGGGGCATTCACAATTGCAGCCACAATCCATAACCAATGTCAATGCCCATGGCCCAACTTCACCACTTTACCATAGATCTCTGCAGAGATGCTCAACCCACCAAAACTCCCGGTATGCTAGTATTTAAGCTGAGATCTCCAGGGTTTTGTCTGGAGTGAGTGTGAACAGCTACTTCCTGCCTTATCACACGTCTAGCAGCCCTGGCAGCCATAGACACACCTCACAGCCACCATCATATCAGCTTCCAAACTTGGAATTCCTGAATCATGTGACAACTCCAAATTTTCAATATTGACACCCCAGAAGAAACACACCAACTTACATGTCAAGATAGCATAGAAGCCACCAAACAAATCAAAAACAGAAAAATCAACTGGCAAAAAAAAACAAAAACAAAAACAAAAACCAGCTTAGTAAATCTTCAGACAATGAGTTAATGACTTGATGACCCAATTATGAGATATATAACAATTTCCACAAATTTTCTTTTGCTCTAGTTTTTATCTATAATTTTATTAATACTTACTTGTAAACAAGCAATATAAGATAAATTATTTTATGCCTGCTAAGGGGATAGGCTTGGATATGGGTGAGAATCTGAAAATAGTAATGGAGGGAATTTTACAGTGGTTGTGGGGATTGGTATTAGAACATGTCATGGTAGAAACAAATGTATTATAAGCAGCTATGTAAACCAAGTTGTTTAAATAAAGTAAAAAAAATTTCTAAACGGTTCAGAGAGATAGCACAGTGGTAGAGTGTTTGCCTTGCATGCAGTCTACCCAGGATGGAAGGTAGTTCAAATCCTGGCATCCCATATGGTCCTCCGTGCCTCCTAGGAGCAATTCCTGAGTGCAAAGCCAGGAGTAACACCTGAGTGCTGCTGGTGTGGGCCAAAATAAAAAAAATGTTTTGTGTGTGTGCCTTTTTTTTTTTCTTTTTGGTTTTGGTTTTGGTTTTTGGGTCACACCCGGTGACGCTCAGGGGTTACTCCTGGCTATGTGCTCAGAAGTTGCTCCTGGCTTGGGGGACCATATGGGAAACCGGGGGATCGAACCGTGGTCTGTCCTAGGCTAGCGCAGGCAAAGCAGGCACCTTACCTCCAGTACCACCGCCCGGCCCCCAAAATGTTTTGTGTGTGCTTTTTTTTGGTAAAAAAAAAAACTTTCTAATGATAAAGTGAACTCTAAAGTCCAACTTATCTTAATATAAGGATCTATAAATAAATGCTTATAAAAACTCAAATATGAGAAATCCTATAAAGTCAAACACATGAGTTCTTAAGAAAGGGGTCAACATACAATTAAATTATAAACTCAGTATGAAGAACAGAAATTTGTGACAATTTCACATTCATTATGTGAGTCAAACTCTAAAATAAGTAAAGGGTTCCTATGGTCATTCAATATAATTTATATTTTTATACCTTGCTATGGGTTGAAGAAAAGATTTTTCTAAATATCTTTTTTTTTTTCTTTTTAGGCCACACCAGTGACACTCAGGGGTTACTCCTGGCTATACACTTAGAAATCGCTGATTTGGGGGGCCGGGCGGTGGCGCTGTAGGTAAGGTGCCTGCGCTAACCTAGGACGGACCGCGGTTCGATCCCCCGGTTCCCCATATGGTCCCCCGTGCCTGCCAGGAGCGACTTCTGAGCGAATAGCCAGAGTAACCCCTGAGCGTAGCCGGGTGTGGCCCAAAAACAAAACAAAAAAAAACAGAAATCGCTGATTTGAGGGATCATATGAGATGCTGGGGGATCGAACCAAGGTCCGTCCTAGATCAGTTGCGTGCAAGGCAAACGCCCCACCGCTGTGCTATTACTCTGGCCCCTAAATATCTTCTATATTTTAAAATAAATTCTTTAATTGAATAACCATGAGATACAGTCACAAGTTGCCCACGATTGTTTCAATCATAAATGTGAAACATCCTTTCCTTCACCACTATATATTTCCTACCACCAATGTCCCCAGTTTCCCTTTTGCCTTACTCAAGCCCCCCATGCCTGCCTCTGAAGCAGACATTTTTCTTCTCTCTCTTTATCACTCTCCCCCCTCTCTCTCTTCCTTTTTTATTTTAGGCACTGTGGTTCACAATATTGTTATCCCTTTTCAGCACCCAGTTTTTGTTCAGAGCAATCATTCCCAACTATCATTGTAATAGTGATTCCTTCTCTGCTCTAAATCACCCCCTTGCTATTTGTGGCAGGCTTCCTACCATGGACTGGCTCTCCTAGCCTTTATTGTCTTTAGATATTATTTTTTCTCTGCCCTAACTGCACTCCCTTGCTATTTGTGGCAAGCTTCCTAGCATGGACTGGCCCTCCTAGCCTTTATTGATTTTAGATATTATTTTTTGTTTTTGTTTTTCGGTCATGCCCAGCAGTGCTTAGGGGTTACTCCTGGCTCTGTGCTCAGAAATCACTCCCGACAGGCACGGGGAACCACCAGGATGCCAGGATTTGAACCACCATCCATCCTGGATTGGTTGCATGCAAGGCAAACGCCCTACTGCTGTACTATCTCTCTGCCCCTGCCTTTAGATATTATTACAGTACTATTTTTCCCCACAAATGAGTATCTATGTCTATCTCTCTCCTTCTAACTCATTTCACTGAGCCCAATATTCTCCTTATTCATGTATAAGCAAATTTAAAGACTTCATTTTTCATAACAGCTGTTTAGTATACCATTCATTGTGTAGATATACCATGACTTCTTTATCAACTCATCTGTTCTCAGGGACTTGGGTTGCTTCCAGATTCTGGCTATTGTGAATAATGCTGGAAGGAACAGAGGAACACAATGGGCTTTTCTGCATTGTGCTTTTGGGATCTGAGGGTATATTCCAAGGTGTAGTATTATTGGGTCATATGAGAGTTCAATATCTAGTTTTTTTTTTTTTTTGAGGAATGTCCATATTGTTTTCCCAAAAGACTGGACCAGTTGACATTGCTCCAGTAGTCAATGAGAGTCCCTTTCTCCCACATTGACACCAGCACTGGCCTTGTTCTTTTCTATTTGTGTCAATCTGTATGGTATGAGATACCTCATTGTTGTTTTGATTTAAGTCTCCCTGATATTTACATGAAGCATTTTTATGTGTCTTTTGGTTATCTGCATTTCTTCTTTGAGGAACTGTTTGTTCATCTCTTCCCATTTTTGGATGGGGTTAGATGTTTCCTTCTTGTTAAGCTCTACCAGTGCCTTAGATATTAATCAGATGGGTATTAGCTTAATAGTTTCTCCCATTTTGTGGGCATTCTTTGTTTCTTGTTCCTTTGAGGTACAGAAGGTTCTTAGTTTAATGTAGTCCCATTTGTTTATTGTTTCTCCCAAATACTTGATCAGTGGTGTTTCCTCCTTTAGATGCCTGTAGCTTTAATGTTATTGAGAATTCTGCCCAGTTTTCTCTATGTACCTTTTACTTTCAAACCTGATATCAAGGTGGGTTTTTTGTTGTTTTGTTTTTTGTTTGTTTGTTTTGGGGTCATACCCGGCAGCACTCAGGGGTTATTCCTGGCTCTAAGCTCAGAAATAGTTCCTGGCAGGCTTGGGGGACCATATGAGATGCCAGGATTCAAACCATCTTCCTTCTGCATATAAGGCAACTGTCCTACCTCCATGCTATCTTTCTGGCCCCTGATATCAAGGTTTTATTTGACTTTTATGCATGATATTAAAGAAGGTCTAGTTCACTTTTTTCTTTTCTTTTTTGTTTTTGGTTTTTGGGTCACACAGTGATGCTCAGAGGTTACTCCTGACTATGCACTCAGAAATCGCTCCTGGCTTGGGAGACCATATGGGATGCCAGGGAATTGAACTGTAGTCTGTTTTAGTCAGCAAATGCCCTACCGCTGCACCACCACTCCAACCCAAATTCAAATTCATTGTTTTACATGTAGCTGACAATTATTCCCAACACCACTTATTGAAGAGGCTTTCCTTTTTCCCCTTAATATTTCTTGTCACTATCAAAGATTAATTGGTCATATAACTAAAGGTCTTAGGATATTCAAGACTATTCCACTGATCTGCTGGTCTGTCTTTAATCTAAATCATGCTGTTTTACTATGACTTAATATCTTCTAAGTTAAAAACTAAGCTGCACGGTACAGAGTAGGTCATTATTTTCTGTAATATATTCATATTAAAATTTTTGCTAGGATTATATATTATATATTCTGGAAAATTATAAGATAAGACCTCCTCCCACCCCACATAGATAGCTTAACTCCTAGATACATGAACATTATATATAAAATTTCTGTGATCTGGCACTTTCCCTTGGGAACTTACCATATAATATTGAACTTGTCTATGTGAGCCACCTGTTCTTGGAGGACCATTATCAGAGCATCTTGGCACAGATTAAGCTCCTGCTCCTGCATACCACTCAGATCCAGCACAATGGTGATGCATTGCTCCAAGATGACACCAAAAATCTGCCTACTTCTGCTAGTGAGCCAGTCCATACGTTGCTTGTAACTCTCCACAGCTTTTGTGAGTTGTTGCACAAACTGAGAAAGCAGTTCTGAGTTTGCTGTTAACTTAATAAAAGTAAACATAAAAAAATTAAAACTGGTCAAAGAAGTTATAAGCCACTATCAGAACACAGTTTGAAGCACAGTGCAGTTGGGGACAAGGCCACATGGTTCCTCCACCCAGGCACCATGCATGATAACAGTTGTATCATGATTATTTAAGCCCTGTACTATCCAGGAAGAAGCACTCCAATCTTTCAAATGTTTCATACTCAGCTGATTCTCCATAGTATAAAAGGTAATGGTGTAATCTATTAAAAATAGATCACATGAGGAGGAAAAGGGTGCATACAGATTGAATTGTATTTTTTTAATTAGGGGAGGTTGTTGTTTTTGTATTTTTTGGGTGGTCACATCCGGCAGCGCTCAGGGGTTATTCCTGGCTCTACGCTCAGAAATCACTCCTGGCAGGCTCGGGTGGACTATATGGAATGCCGAGATTTGAACCACCATCCTTGTGCATGCAAGGCAAACATGCTACCTCCATGCCTATCTCTCCAGCCCCTAGGGGAGATTGTTTTGTTTGGGGGTCACATCCAGTGGCACTGCAACTTCTGTGCTCAAGGGATCACATGGGCACTGAGAATTAAATGGGAATCAAACACATGGATCCTCTCCTTCCAGTCCTACAAGAGTATATATATATTGCTTTTTTGGGCCACACCCAGTGGTGCTCAGGGATTACTCCTGGCTATGCTCTCAGAAGTCGCCCCTGGCCTGGGGGACCATATGGGGCACGGGGGATCGAACCGAGGTCCGTCCAAGGCTAGCACGGTAAGGCAGGCACCTTACCTCCAGCGCCACTGCCCGGCCCCACAAGAGTATATTTTATCTTTATATTTATAGGACTATCTTGAACAAAAAAATGATAGGTGGCACTTTTGGGGGGAATTATAATACCCAACCTTCAAAGATATCTCCCCACTGATTCCAATCTGTTTCTCTAGGGATAAGAGCCCCTGGACCCAAACCATTATTACCACCAAATCTAGGGGCTAATATTAAAATGTGACAGTAACTTGTGGTCAACTTCTTATAAACAAAAAGGAAACATCATTCTGTTAATAAAAAAAATTGTCAGGGTGTGGGAGGTAAGAGATACAAAAAGAAAAAAGAAAAAGAAAGTATGTTTTTTGTAAAGAATCAAAGATTCTTTAAAAGTTAAAAGATGATGTGCTTTTTTAAAAAATGCTAACAATCAGGCCAGAGAGATAGCATGGAGGTAAGGCATTTGCCTTTCATGCAGAAGGGCAGTGGTTCGAATCCCGGCATCCCATATGGTCCCCCATGCTTGCCAGGGTCGATTTTCTGAGCATAGAGCCAGGAGTAACCCCTGAGCACTGCTGGGTGTGACCCAAAAACAACAACAACAAAAATTCTAACAAGGGACTGGAGCGATAGAATAGCGGGCAGGGCACTTGCCTTGCACACGCTTGACCTGAGTTCGGTCACCGCCATCCCACATGGCCCCCTGAGCATATCAGGAAGGCATCCTGAGCAAAGCTAGGAATAGCCCCTGAGCATCGCCGGGTGTGGTTAAAAAAATACAAAAAAAATGCTAACAAATTTTAAATATCCTCCAAAAGTTTAATTCTGAAGAAAACTGTTTTCTGCATACACCAGCTAATTCCACCTGCTCATGTCTTAGCTTGTACGTGCCCCTCTGCCTTAAATTCCTGCTCTTCCATCTGCTTGCATCTTTTGAGTTTATTTCTCAAGATATAGCATAACTTTCTACACTTTCCATGGCCCATGAAGGCAGAATTCCTGACCCCTTCTCCAGCATTTACAATCCTGGGAAAGAAGAAAGAAGCTGGGAGTGTTTCTAGGGGGTGTGGGGTGGAACTAGATGTGAAAAACAGATTTCCCACTGCACTGCACTGATGTGAACATTGTTCAGACTTACTTAGGACACCAACACAAGGTGCACAGATATTACTACTTAGGATAAGGCTCAATAGAAAAAATAACACAGAGGCTAAAGAGATAGTACAGGGATTAAAGTGAATGGGCAGTTCTTATCTGATCCTTAGCACCACCTGGTGACTTGAGCCTCTCTTAGGTTCCAAACTAGAGACTCAATCAACTAGGGTGGCACAGATGAACCCCCAAAACAGCCTCAGGATCTTGCAATAAACTTTTGAACTGGTTTGCCAAGAATCAAGGGAGGGGGTTGAAGCAATAGTACAGCATGTAGACCAATTACCTTGCATGTGGCTGACCCAGATTCAATTCCCAGTATCCCATATGATCCCTCCGAAACCCCAGCAATAATGATCACTGATCACAGAACATGGAGTAAGCCCTGAGCATTGCTGGCATGCCCTCCCCCAAGTCATAAGGAGGAATTTCCTAACACCAATTAGAAGACAAAAATAAAGTATTTTAAAATACTAACAGTCCAAGTGTTACCTGAATGTCTCCAAACATGAACAGATACCCACAAAGCAATATCCTGGCTCAGGTATGTTGGGCACCCTGAGCTTGTGCACTGGATCAAGCTGTGCACAGACAGAACAAGAGAATCAGGGCTAAAGTGCTGGGAACAAAGGGTTCTGCATTAGAATTAAGTCATTCTCCATGGTCCTCTGCCAACCAAAGTCATTACAGTTTGAGTTTCCCTCCTAGGTGGGACCAGACACTGTCATTGCTGTACTGAAAGATGAAAACCTTCCTGACCCATAAGGTTGTCCATATCATGCAAAGCAGCATGAATGTCTTTCCCCTGAGACCACTTCCAGCTCTCAGTGGTTGTTCAGGGAACTTTTAAAGAAGGGAATTTTCACTTACATTGAATTTTTTGCCATCCTCCACTCTACAGAACTGCGGAAACAGGCCATCTGCATACCTGGAAGCCACAGGTCTTCCAAGAGATGTCACATATTCTACATTATTAGGAATAAAAGCAAACAAAATGTTGCCTCAGCAAATCCTATGATTTCAAAATATTTTTTCAGTAACACTTTCAATTATATCCCAATAGCACCAACAATTGTGATGCTTTGTACTATGTTCTTAAGAATGCAGTATTCCAGGGGCCAGGCAGAGGCGCTACAGGTAAGGTGCCTGCCTTACCGCGCTAGCCTTGGACGGACCACGGTTCGATCCCCCGGTTCCCATATGGTCCCCCCGTGCCTGCCAGGAGCGACTTCTGAGCGCATAGCCAGGAGTAACCCCTGAGCGTCACTGGATGTGGCCCAAAAACCAAAAAAAAAAAAAAAAGAATGCAGTATTCCTAGTTCTCTGATAAACTATGACATCTACAGTAAACTTTTCATAGCTCAATAAATAGAAAGAACATTGTTCCTTTTGGCTTTGTTGATTTTGTGCAGAACGATTATTAAGTAAAAATGACAACACAGACCATGTTTATTTCCTGCAACTTAGATTTAGTTTTCCAAATTTCAGAAATTAAACTCAAAGATTATCTATAATTCTCCCAAGTAGAGGTAGATTAATAGTGAATTAAGGAAGCAGATGATAAATCCAGACTTTTTACAGAATGTCAAAACCACACATTTTTATTTTTAGATTGTATGTTGAGTTGCTCATCATCCATTGCACTAATACACAGTGTTTACCCATATCTGTATTAATGAGATACTAGCAAAAGAGGTACTAGAAATGTACCTGAAAACATATTTCTAGTACTTGAAACTTATTTCTTTTTTTTTTAATTTTTTTTTTGTTTTTGGGCCACACCCGGCAGTGCTCAGGGGTTAATCCTGGCTGTCTGCTCAGAAACAGCTCATGGCAGGCACGGGGACCATATGGGACACCGGAATTCAAACCAACCACCTTTGGTCCTGGATCTGCTGCTTGCAAGGTACATGCCACTGTGCTATCTCTCCGGGCCCTTGAAACATATTTCTGCCTGAATATATTTCTGCTTTTTCAAACAATTAATAGGAGTCAAGGAATAGTTATGACTTGTGGGATAGACGATGAGGTAAGATTTCACAAAACTATATCACTTTAACTATAGTGTTTATTATATGATACTGAAAATAGAAATAAAACAAGTAAAACGAGAGTGCAGTAAAAACTTAAGACCAATATCCTTCATGAATTCATGTGAAAATACTTAATACAATTACTATAAATTAGCAACACAAAAGTTAAAATAACTATATAGCATGTCCAAGTGAAATCTGAGATACAAGTCTAGTTCAATACTGAAATTCCAGTGAGGACTGAGAATGCATCTCAGTGGTAAAGTATATGCATTGCATGTGTGAGGCCTTGAGTTCAATCCCCACCACCAAACAATATGTAACTTTAAAAAAAAACCTGAAATCAATCATGTTAACAGGCTTAAGAAGAATAGTCATAATTTTTTCCATTGATATGGGAAAAACATTTGAGAGGAAGGGGTTAAGGTATTTCCCTTGTAAACAACCAATCCCAGTTCAAAACCAAGGCACTACATATGAGTATAACCAAGGCACTACATATGAGTATAACCAAGGCACTACATATGGGCTAGGTGTAACCCAATCAAAGAAACATAAAAAAAAAAAACCCAACAATTTAATGATAGTTCAAGACAAAAACTTTAAGAAAACTAGGAATAGAAAGGACCTTACTCCAGAAGTGGGTTCAAGTGGACTCTTAGGGTCCTCAGGCTTCCCCCTCCCTCTGTACTCCAGGGGGAGGTGCATGGGGAGGAGGGCAGGCAGATATCTGGCTTCTGGTTTCCTCTTTGACTCTGGAGGCCAGCTCTTGCCAGGTACGGGGTTTGGGGAGGCCCCATGCTGGAGGCCTTCTCCCTAGCCTGGGGAGTTCTGGGAGGCTTGGCAGGCCCCCAGCCATCCCCCTCTTTCTCCCCTGGACTCCAGGCCCTCCCTTGGTGCCTGCCCAGATGGCCAGAGTGGGTTCAGGTGGACTCTTAGCGGTCCTCAGGCTTTCCCATCCCTCCGTACTCCAGGGGGGAGGTGCATGGGGAGGTGGGTGGGCAGCTATCTGGCTTACGGTTTCCTCTCTGATTCTGGAGGCCAGATCTTGCCAGATAAGGAGTTTGGGGAGGCCCCATACCATAGGTCTTCTCCCTAGCCAGGGGATAGCTGGGAGGCTTGGCGGGCTCCCAGCTGTCCCCCTCTTTCTCCCCTGGACTCCAGGCCTTCCCTGGGCACTGATCCAGGTGGACTCTATAGGGGTCATCAGGCTTTCCCAATACCTCTCCCTACCCTAACAGGAATGCCCTATGGGAGGAGGGCAGGCTATTGCAGCACTGGTTTATGTTGGGACAGTCACTGGAAATTTTTTTTCTTGGTCTCCATTTCCAGAACCATGTGGGAGCTAGTGCCCCCACACGTACAATATATATTGATGGTATTATATGCATATAGTTTATATATGCATAATATCCATCTTGTATTGTGACCTTGATACTGCCCTACAAAGCTGATTTCTAATCGTTTACTGCCTCAGTCCCAACCATTATCTCCCCCCATTTACCCATGTAAGTGCAGCTCATGGCATGAAGCTCACCACATAGAGTGATGAGTGCAATTAGAGCAACAACTACATTGAAAACTATCATAACAATGTGAATAAATGAGGGAAATAGGAAGTCTGTCTGGAGTACAGGTGTGAATGGGGTGGGGAGGAGGGATATCTGGAAAATTGGTGATGGTAATCTTGCACTGGTAAAGGGGGAGTGTTCTTCTTATGACTGTAATCATACAACTACAATCATATTTGTAATCATGGTGTTTAAGTAAAGATAAAAAAGTACACATTAAAAAAAAGAAAGGACCTTACTCAATCTAAATTTTAAATGGCGCTGAAGGTAAGGTGCCTGCGCTAACCTAGGACGGACCTCGGTTCGATCCCCCGGTTCCCCATATGGTCCCCCGTGCCTGCCAGGAGTGACTTCTGAGTAATAGCCAGGAGTAACCCCTGAGCGTCACGGGTGTGGCCCAAAAACCAAAAAAAAAAAAAAAAACTACTAAAGAGGCCAAGGACTTCTCAGGGGACAGAAAACCTGTGTGAATCAGTAAGCTCAAACCCCAGCACCTCCCAAAGTATTGAATGAGATCCTAGTGGCACAACAACGTGTGCGATCTCTACCCACACCCAGCCATGTTTGTGTGAACCTCAGGCTAAAGTGTGGGACTGCTCCCAACAGGCATTGCAACTAAAGTGTGCACGACAGAGCCTAGTGTGAGGCTTGTGGTGAGCATTCACCGATGCCATAACAATAACAAAGGGAAGTGAAGGAAAGTCCACATAAAAAAAGAAAAGTTAAAGCCTTTTTGAATTAATAAGTTTTTAAGTGAATCACCATGTGATTCATGATTGAATGAATCAATACTCCAACACACATTCCTTCACCAGTGCACATATCCTGCCATCAATAGTCACTTCACTAATGCACATTTACCTATATCAATGTCCCTAGTTTTCCTTCTCCCAACCCAACTGCCTCTACTGTAGACATATAGACATTCTCTCTCCATCTATCTCTCCCACTCTCCCTCCCTCTTGATCCCTCCTTTTTTAATTTTTGGCAATGTGGTTTGCAATATTGTTACTATATGGGTAGCATGTATATCACTTTACATACTTTCAGCACCCAGTGATCATTTCCAACTACCATAGTGGTCCTTTCTCTGCCCTAAATGCATCCCCCCTTGTGGCAAGTATACTACCAAGGACTAGTCCTCCTGGCCCTTATCTCTATTGCCTTTGTATGTTATTATCATATTCAACTCTATTCCATTGATCTGAGGGGATATCTTTATTCTAATACCATGCTGTTTTAATTACTGCTGCTCTATAGTACTGTATTATAAAATGGGGGAAGTGAATCTCTCCATCTTCTTTGTCCCAAGGATTGCTTTCATTATTTGTGGATGTTTATTATTATTCCATATGAATTTCAGGAATGTTTGATCTTCCTTTGAAAAGTATTTCTCTGAAATATCCTTGTAGGGATTACATTAAGTCTGTACAATGCTTTAGGAAGTATTGCCAATTCAATAACATTAATCCTTCCGATCTATAAACAGGGGGTGTGTTTCCATTTCCTTGTGTCCTCTTTGTTTCTTAAAATAGTATTTTATGGGGGCCAGGTGGTGGTGCTGGAGGTAAGGTGCCTGCCTGGCCTGCGCTAACCTAGGACGGACTGCGGTTCGATGTCCTGGCTCCCCATATGGTCCCCCGTTCCTGCCAGGAGCGACTTCTGAGCGAATAGCCTGAGCGTCACTGGAAAAAAAATAGTATTTTATAATTTTTATATGTCTTTCATCTCTTTAGTTGATCCCAAAGTACTAAATTTTCTGAGTCACAGTTGTGAATGAGATTATTTTTATATGTCTTTTTGGTATTTGTATCTAGGAAAGATGCGATTTTTTGCATAATAATTTTGTTGCCTGCCACTTTACTATACAAATATATTGTTTCTAGAAGTTTTTTTCAGAGTCTTTAGGATTTTCTAAATATAGTATGTCATTCACAAATAGTGAGAATTTGACTTCTTCCTTTCCTGTCTGGATAATCTTTGATATCTTTTTTCTTGCCTAATTGCTATGGCAAGTATTTCCAGTACTATATTGAATAGCAATCGTGAAAGTGGACAGCCTTGTTTTGTGCCATATCTTAGAGGAAAGGCTTTCAATTTTCCCCCACTGAGTATATTTGTGGTGGGCTTATGGTAAATGGTTTTGACTATATTGAGGAAAGTTCTTTTAATTCACATCCTGTTAAGAGTTTTTAAATCATGAATGGGCACTAGATCTTGTCAAAAACATTCTCTACATCTATTTATAAGATGATATAATTTTTATTTTTTTATTGATATGGCATATTATGTCCATTAAATTGTATATGTCAAACCAATCTTGCATGCCTGTGATGAATCCTTCTTGGTCATGGTGTATGATCTTTTTGATGAATTGTTGGATTCTATTTACTAACACTTTATTGAGGATCTTTGCATCTGTGTTCAGCCTGCAATTCTCTTTACATGTGGTGTTTTGTCTGTTTGGGTGTCAGGATGATGTTAGCTTCATAGAAACCATTTGGGAGTATTTCTATTCAATTTCCTGGAAAAGTCTCTAAAGGATTAGCAATGGGCCCTCTTTAAATATTTGATAGAATTTACTAATGAATCCATCTGGGGTTGGGCTTTTGTTTTGGTGAAGCCTTTGATTACTACTTTAATTTCCTCGATATGATAGGACTCTTCAGTTATTCCAAATCACCTATCTTTCAACTTTAGAAGGTTATAAAAGTCAGGAATCTATCCTTTTTTTAAGATTCATTTCATGCATAAAGATTTTCAAAATAATCTCTAATTATCCTTTGAATTGCTGTAGTGTC
>PVKC010022918.1:0-17379 GCA_004027635.1 Crocidura indochinensis
GGTTTTTGGTCATATGTGGTGGTATTTGGGGTTTACTCCTGGCTCTGCACTCAGGAATCACCCCTGGAGGTGCTCAGGGGGCCATATGGGACGCTGGAGATTAAACCCAGGTAGGCTGCATGCAAAGCAAATGCCCTACCCATTGTACTATCACTCCAACCTCTCTGGGTTTTAATTTCATGGCCAGGAGAAGTTTCAAGGAGTTCAATTCAGAACTACAGGAAGGCAGCAATCAACAACTAGATTCTGATTGCCCATGTTCTAAGTCCTTCCAGCATTGGCTGGGAAGGTAGCTCAAGAGGTAGGACACATACCTTGCATGTATGAGGCCCTAAATTTAATCTAAGCACTGCATGGTCCTCTATCCCCCTCCAAAAGTACTGCCAAGAGTATCTCTAGAGGCTCTATTAGGCAGATTTGAATTAAAAAGAAAGATAAATGGTGCCGGAGAGATAGCACAGCAGTAAGGTGTTTGCCTTGCACACAGCCTATCCAGAAGAACTGTGGTTCAGTGGTTCAAATTCCGTCATCCCATATAGTACCCTGTGCCTGCCAGGAGCTATTTCTGAGCGCAGAAGCAGGAGTTAAGACCCAAAAACCAAAAACCAAAAATGAAAGAAAAAAAGAAAAATAAAGAGCAACAACTTAAAAAAAAAAAAAGAACAAATAACACCATTATTTCCTGCCCTGTGCAATTTTTATGATAGTGAAAGGAGAAAGAGAATAGGTTATTTTATTTTTGGTTTTGGGGTCACACCCGGCAGAGCTCAGGGATTACTCCTGGATCTGTACTCAGAAATCAATCCTGGAAGGCTCAGGAGACCATATGGGATGCCGGGATTCGAACTGGGGTCCATCCTGTGTTGGCTGTGTGCAAGGCCAACACCCTACCATTGTGCTTTCATAGCTCTGGTCCTGAGAATAAGTTATTTAATCACAAATTCATTCAGTGAAATGCTGTCATAAGAAACCTAAACAAGGCCAGGTGATCCCAAGAATCCTGTGGGGGAGATTCTGGCAAACAGGTTCCTTTGAGAATACTCCTCTGAGGAGGTAGCATTTCAGTCGAGACCTTATTGAGAGAGAAACTGAGAAGTGGGGAATGAGAGCTTGTTGTTCCAAGGGAACAAAATCAAAGGCTGTGGAGGGACCCTAATTCCTCATACTTTAGGAGAACCACGGCAGGTATCTAAGACCCCACAAGGGATGAAATGTGAGAGACCATTTCAGATCCAACAAGCCTGAAGTTTTTCTGAGTTTTACTACATACTTTGGTAGAGGTTTGGAGAAGGAAGGAATTTTAGGGAAGAGGGAAAGGGCCAGTGAGAAGTTACTTCAGACTATGGAGAGATAATTGGTTGGCGCAGGATAATGGCAGAAGAGGTGTTGAGAAGACTTAAAACATTAACTGTCTTAAGTACAGTGAATGGAACTGACTAAGAAACTGGATGTACCAAAGTGACCAAACGCCACCCTGATGGGAGGCATTAGTAACTTAGGGGAGACAATGCTATTTACTGAGAAAGATTGTTTGCAGGAAGATTCTTGGGTATGTGAGGCTTGAAATATTTTAAGATACCCAAGAAACTAGATAAGCCAGGAACCTGGGAGAAGTATGAACCTGAAATGCTGGACTTGAGGGGCATAAGTGCTGTTAAAACCTGAAACCTAATGAGTTTCTGGAAGGGTATAAAGTTAAATAAAAGGCCGTGAAACCCAGAAGTTGCCAGTCCACAGACTAGCATAGAGGCAGAGCTTTTCACAGTGATTGAAAAGACACAATTGGTGGGGAATAACTTCAACAGCAAAAGGCATTTCAAACAGGAGGCAATGGATAATGGCCTCAAAGCTACAGAAAGTCTGAAAAATTAAATGATGACCGAATTTTTATCAAGATGGACATTCTTGATTCTTATGAGAAAAGTCTCTATGGAACAAGGAACTCAAATGACAGCAGGCTGGAGAGTGAAAGAAAGAAGCAAAGGACTAGGATAGAATTGAAAACAAGCAGCATAGACGGAAGATATTCTTTGAAGAAAGAGTGCCACTGCTCCTGGAAGATCTGCAATCAAAGATTTTAACTTTTGTTTTCCAGATTCTAGGGTACTTCTATATGCTGATGTGAGTGGTTTAGTGAGCAGAAAATCTGATGATGTGAAGACAAGGAGATAAAGATAGAACCAAGTCTGAAAGAGAGGAATTGGGGAGGTGGTCACAGCAGAAATTAAGAGTCGCAGAGGATGCTGGGATACCTAAAGAGGAAAGATGAGACCAAGTCCTGAGGAAGGAAGTAGAAGATGTGCATCATTTATCAATGACTACTAAAAAATCCAGAGAAATATTGAGAGATAGAACAAGGGTTAGGTGCTGGCTATACATGTAGCTAACCCAGTTCAATACCTGGCATCACATATAGACTCCTGAACACCTCCAGGAGTGACCCCCAGCACAGAGCCAGTAGTGATCCCTAAATGCAATCTGGTGTGGTCTAAAAATAAACAAATAATACATAAAATCAATTAAAAACATGCTATTAAATCTTGCTCTGGGATTGGAGTACAGGGGGTAGGGTGCTTGCCTTGCATGTGGCCAGCCTAAATTCAACCCCTGGCATCCCATATGGTCCCTGAGCACCACCAGGAGTAATGCCTGGGTGCAGATTGGAGTAACCCCTGAGCATCACCAAGTATGACTCAAAAATAAACATCAAGTATGATAGAAAAGTTCTACAAATTAAGAACAGCTAATGCTAAGGAGAAAAATATCAAATATTAAGTAGTTACAGGACTTGAATCATATTAATAGACTTAACAGAAAAGACAAGAGAAATTGATGTGTCTTCCTCAACTGTCCACTACAAAAAAATTTATCAACTAAGAAAATATCAGCTGCCTAGTATTATCATTTTTAAATGTACATTTATATAAACTGGGTCTGGAATAACTGGAAGACAATGACAAGACCATCTACCCCTTCTCACATCTCAAAACACAGATGCATGTTACTGGTGGACCTTTGACATGAGTGCATTGATAAAAATTAATCTTTGGGGGCCAAAGAGATACATAGAGGTAAAGAATTTCCTTGCATGTAAAAGGACAGTGATTAGAATCCCAGCATCCCATATGGTCCCCGGTGCCTGCCAGGAGTAACCCCTGAGCACTGCCAGGTGTGGTCCTACAAAAAATTTTTTTTAAAAAATTAATCTTTGAAAAAATTAAGTACACAGTGTATGCAATATTTTTGCATTGATTAAGCTGATGATGATACCTAGCTGATTAAAATATAGCACATCATTCTCCTGAAATAGACCCTCTTCTGTATTGCTCAAAGAAATGCAATACAAAACAGTGGGTGTTATGTATCAAAATCCTGTACTTTTCAAAGAAATTCGGTTATAAGTAAGAAAACTGAGCTACTCACCGACACCATCTTGCCTTCAGAGGGCATGAAGGCAGGGCGGTTGCTTATCCTCAGCTTAGTCTGCAAGGTGTTGAAGTTGATCTCCAGCTGGCATTTTTCCTGAACCTTTGGGGGTTTGTGCTTCCGACGGTAATCCCGGAAGTCCTCCAGTTTTTTCTGCATGGCTTGCATGGTCTTCTCAGGGGTTCGGTTCTCAAGCCAGGGGATTGTGCGACGAATCCATTCCAAAAGCTGCTCCCCAAATACAAAGATTCTGCTGAGCACACCACCAAACTGCCTCCCCCTCCCCCATTTGAAAGCACAGGTATCTAACACTTTGGAATGGGTTAATTTGGTGTTCCTAAAATTTCAGAAACAGGACTATCATACCCCTGTCTGAAAGGAGTAGGAAGGCCATTTTTGTGCACAATAGCACAAAGAGAACTTCAATGTCCACCCATAGCTACCCATGATCAACCCCAAAGATAGCATATACAATTTGAAAACTTAAGGTCAACAGAAGCCATGTTTCACAAAAACGTGACATTTACAGGAAACTTGAGGACCAGACATTAGCCGACAAATGCTGAATGGAGATTTCAAATTAAAAATAATTACAATAACAAAATCTGGACATGGAAGAATGTATTGTAATAAGATTAGCAAAGACTCGAGTTTAACTTAAAATGTATTTAGATTTTAATACATTAAAATCTAATGAATTCATTTGGTACACATATTTGTTATGGGACTAAGTCAATGCCAAAGTTCATTTTAATTTAATGTATCTAGTTCTTAAAGAAATTCACATGATGAAAAAGAAAATAAGAGTGAGTTCCTAAGGATGAAGTGCAAACCTCCCAATCCCTGCTTATTTTATATCACTACCAAGTTCTTAGATCTGAACTATTATAAAACCACTAATAAGTGAAGGACCATGACAAAGGAGGACATAATTACTGAAGATCATCTGTCCTTCAGTTCTTGCCATGTGTCAATCCCTGAAGGCTACTGGCATTTAACAATGACATCAAAATAAATTTTCCCATAGCAGTAGTATGAAAACAAAAACTCAGCATTATGTAGTGGATTATACTTGGATTGATGTCCTAACACTTTTCCCAGTACAGACCAAATATGAATTACATTAAATCATAGCCAAAATGAGTTGGTCTCTGACAGGTATCACAGTGATTGAGTTCTATCAGGACAGGATGTGGCTATGAATGACACTTGACCTATGACTGGTCTGGGAAAACTGTGTAGTAGCAGTAGAGACAACATAGTTTGTATTTAGGCTCTGATCAGAACAAAAAGAAGAGAAGCATGAAAGTGCTATCCTAAGCAAGAACTGTGCTGAAGATTTGAAGAAAAACATCAGAGAAACTATGCTCAAGTGTTCTGGAAGGAGGCTTATGTCTCCGTCCTATTTCTCTTTAGATCTTTATACACAAACAAGTCTGAGCCAGGTCTCACAATAGGCTATATCTACTCCTTTGGTGTTATGTTACTGGAATGCATATGTCATCCAGAGGAGTCCAATGCTAGGGTTGAAAAGTTGAGGATGGAATCATAATCTATTTCTTTTTTTTTCTTTGGTTTTGGGACCACACCTGGCAGTGCTTAGAGTTACTCCTGGCTCTGTGCTCAGGCATCACTCCTGGCGGTGCTTGGGAGACTATCTGGGATGCAAGGGATTGATCTGGGCTGGACATGTGCAAGACAAATGCCCTACCTACTGTGCTATCGCTCAGCCCCCACAATCTACTTCTTAAAACATGCAGATTTTGGAATGGTTGGAAAGACGATAGGGATCTCTTTTGTGCTGATCATTATGTTGCTACAAGATGGACAGTCTCTGAGATTAAGTATAATGTCCTACTTTTATTCCACTTGAGATGAAAAGAATGCAAAGAAAAAAAAAGCTTTGACAATCTGTGTTCACCCTCTGTGTCTCACCCTCTGTGTGTGTGTATAGAGTTGGGGTAATGATTAGGACTGCAGGTCACCCCATCATTTCCTTTACCTCACTTGCTAGCCTCTCATATTCTTCCATCAGCCTCTCATTCTCTTGATTCACAGCAAGAACCTTACATATCCTGTTAGCCGCTGTCTCGGCCTGTAAAACACAATAGGTAAACAGGACAGCTCTGTCGACAGGGAGGTGATATACAAAACTGAAGGTGGTGGGGCATGGGAGGGAATGAGGAAGATGGCGTGCTGTAAATGGTGCAGATTCTGGGTTAGGGTGGAGAAAATTGAGCGTATATGGCTGTTTAATACCATGAATCAATTCACACCTTTTTAATAGTTTTCACATAGACTTACACAGCAGGCGGAATATACTGTAGGGAATAATGGGGAGATACCATTAGTCTAAAACACATACTTTGGAAAACATCAAGCAAGTTAGTAACAGAAATAAATGAGTCAAGGACATCAAAATCTCCAGTCCCTGAATTCTCAACTGAGCATTCTACTAATCTCCTAACTTCAGGGTGAGGAAATCAAAGCAAAAATTACAGGATTCTGAATAAATAGGTTACTGCTCTTGAATTCACTTTTACCCTCTTCTGAAAATAAGATGTTGGATTTTCTCTAGGGAATTCTTACACAAAACTGAACTAGCTATAGGATTCTATATAACCAACAGATGTGATGAATATATATCTCAACAGGGATAAATATATAATTCTCTATTGTTACTCTGGAGAAGGGAACTTGGGCCTTGAGTTACAATCATGTGATGAATCAAGTACATCTTGCCTGTTTGAATTGTCAAGCTTATCTAAGCCTGCTCCAAAGTATCCCTTCTGAAAGCCAGAAATGCAAAAACAGGCTTAACTGCAGTTTTCCTCATTGACTGTGGATGGCCATAAAGGGGATCACAGAGTTATATACTTTGTCTATGCCAGTCTACAGGGATTCTCTGAGTAAAGTTGTGTCAGGAAGTAAACAGGAAACAGATACAGGTAAATATAAGAGAAGTCTAAAGGGCATTCACTCACAGTAATCCCTCTGTCTTAATGAATATAATTCTTTAAAATGTTTTATTAGCATTATTCCTTTGCTATTTTAGGTAAGACTAGTTTTGAGAAGTGTTTGAACAAGTATTAAATATGGAAAGAAACTTCTATACAGAGGAGAACAGGAACACCGAAAATAAATCAATTACTCCTTGTTGAGTCTCTCTTCACTGCTCAATAAATTTAGTGTGGTTTTCATGGCATTTTTTTCTTCCTAAGACATAAATGTTCATCACAACTGACTAAAGAAATGAATCAATCTCTTAAAAGGAATGACAGATAAAAAATAAAAACCAGACAGAAACTGTCTAAAATTAAAGCTGTTACAAAAAATATATTCAGTTTGGAACTTGGCATACAATCATTACAGAACATGTAAAAAGATTCCAAGGTAAGATGTGAAGCGCACAAACACAAATCCAGGTAGTCTGCGTGCACACACAAACATACACAAACACACAGTTAAAACTGATGCAGAAGAGCTGCACAGCATAGACATGTGTTGAATACCTGCTCTGCTCCCGCAAAAGCATGGTAGAAGCAGGAAACGTATGTCATGATAGCTCTTTCATCAGGTTTGGGAGTGTTCACAATGTCTGAAGTGGGGGAGAAAATAACACAGAAAACAAGCACACATACAGATGAAGAGTAGAAACCAGGGTGAACAAAGGAAAGAACAAATTGGTTTACACTGACTGGTTTTCTGTGTGTTTCGTAGGCCCCATTTCTAAATCTCAGCCAGGCTTAACAGCACTGCTGTGGTTGGAAAAGAAGACGGTCTTGAATCAGCCTGCAATTCCTATAAGAACTGTGTGGGAACCATCAGAGCTTGTCATCACAACCCGCCCGTTCCTCTTTTGACTATACGTATCAGGTCGTCTGCTGCCATTACTATGAGCCATGATGTTATTTTGTGAAATTCTGGGAAAACTAGCACAGGCCTAAGTACCCATAAATTCCCTAATATCTCCGGTCATTTCTCCACCCCACCCTCAGTATTACTGGCTTCCTGCTCTGTGGATGTGGTCTTGGTGTGCAAGGATGAAACTCACTGAAGAGGACACATCCTTCCATGCTCATACATACTTACCATACCATTAACAGAAACCACCAAGAGTGATAAAACACCAAAAGAGAAGGTTATGTACAGCTTGTACTTAATGTGATACTTGCTATCATTTTTGTATGAGCTGCAAAAATAACCAATAAGAAGAAAGAAAACAGAACCATGTGAACACAAATCCTTTTTGCTGCTACCTTGGAAACAGGACTTAATGAGAAATGTTTTTTTTTTTTTATCTCTAAACTCAAATTAGTCACTGGATAGTGAAATTAAGAAGATACCTTGTAATTTGCCAAGGTGAAACTTAGTCATTGGGTCTTCAGAGAATACTAATAGAAAGGACATGGGCTTGTGTAAGTGTGGAACCTTCTGGAAAACAAACATGAATGGCATACTACTGCATGGACAGAAAGTTTCAAAAAAAAAAACTAGACTATAAAAGACAAATGACTGCTTCCTCAAAACTGAATGGGTCTCCTTATTTGAAGGAGAAAGGGGAAAATAAAAAGAGAGAAACAAAGGAAAAAAATCAAGACACAGAAGGTGAAGGGTGAGTGGTGACTTGTGCTTTACATCCTCACCTTCTGTGCACCAGCAAAAGCATGATAGTAACAGGAGACATAAGTCATTATGGCTCTCTCATCGGGTCTGGCAGTATATACTAAATCTGTGTGGAGAAAAGAAGGTTAACCGCTCTGCTGTTCTAAGACCAGCGAACTTTTGCTAAGGGCTGCTCAGAGGTCAAAGTAAATGAACTAACTATTCCCGCCATCCCCAATCTCTGCACACTACTAGGTTTTTAAAACTCTGGCTCAAATCAAAGAGGTCACACTTTTCTGTGTGAACAGTTTTCTGTCAACTTCTGAGAATTGCCAAAACACAAAAGGGATTGCCAAAGATAAGGGCAAGGCTAATTCAAGCAAGTGGCACCTGTGGCCAGAATTAGACCTGCAGAATTAAAAAATAAATACACACAACATTCCTGGAGACCTGTTCTTCCACAGTTCAATACATAATATATGCATCCGCTAATCTAAATCTGGGGGCTTGCCTTTAAAAAAAGGCTTGTGAAGAACATTTGAAAGAAACGACACTTCCATAACCTTTTAAAAACAGGAAAGACAAGTCAGATGAGAAGAGTTTTGAGTGTTTTTACTACACTCAAATGAGTGACCCTGTTAGCCAATCAACAACACATCATTTAAGTTTCAAAGACCAATACAGATAACAGCAAAGTTAAAAAAGATCAGACAAGAAAACCAGGATTCTCCAAAAAGAGAATATAAGAGACCAGTGTGTGCCATCCAAGTAAAAGAGTGGCAGGAAATAAGACCAGATTCATCTGCAGTATTGGCGAATCTGAACATGGGAAGCAATGAGATACAAAAGCATCACGTATGGGTGTCATCTGTAGGTAGTGATAAAGAAATGTACCTAAATTGGTTAAGTTCATAACTCTCTGTAGAAGATTCACAAGAGAAATTATTTTGAAAACAAAAAAATAGTGAGCATTTTTCCTGAGTCATTAAAAAGGAAACAGGATGAAAAGTAAGAGTAGAATGACAAGAGAGGAAGGAAAAGAACACAGAACTAACACAATCCATATTCCTGAAGGAAAACCATAATGCATAGTTGGCTCTGAGACCAGGACTCAGAGACTAAGGAAAAATGTAAAGAACCAAAAAGAATATTAGCATGGCAAACTAATAAAGACGGTGATACTGAACTCATCCTCAATTCTGCTATATAGAGGTTTTAACAAACAAAAGTGAATTTACTAAATGTCTCTGGTTTTCTCCTCTCTTTGGTAACCTAGCTCTTAAATTAAGTGGATAAAGTTCTATCAACTTTAAGTTGGTAGAACATGTGGGAGATTAATGGAGCACACAAATGTAAACTTACATTGGAGAGGATTTTACAAATGTGAATGCATTTTACAAAAGGAGAAAGGGACTGGAGAGGAATTAAGACACTTGCCTTGCTTGTGGCCACTTCTTCATTCCATATAGTGCCCTGAGCACTATAAGATATGACCCAGCCTTCCTGCCCTCAAAGTAAAAGAAACTTTTTTTATGTTATTGTTACTAATTTTCTCCCTATAAAGAATAACTTTTATAAAGAGTATACTCAAATGTTAACACCCAGCAATACAGATGTTGAGTAAGATGACTAAATCACTGGTAGGAAAAATTAGAATCCTATTTGAAAGTTCACTGTTAGAGGTTAAAATTTCCCCCAAAATATATGTTTCAGTCTTACTCCCTACTAGGTGTAAATGTCACTTTATTTGGAAAAAAGGTCTATGCAGACATAATCAAGTTAAGAAGGTCATGTTGGGATAGGAAAGTGTCCTCAATACAATATTCGTGGTTATTTATAAGAAGAGGAAACGAGACACCAAGACAGATGCCGGAAAGACAGCCATGTGAAGTCAAAGATGGAAGTAATGCTGCTACCTGCCAAGGAATGCCTGGAGCTTCTTAAAAGCTGGAAGAAGCAAGGAAAGTTCACCTCCTAGAGTCTTCTTAAGCAACTTGGCCCTGCTAAATCCTTGATTTCAATATGACAAGCCTATGTAACTGCAATAAATTTCTCCTGTTTAAAAATCACCAGTTGTGGTAATTTGTAATAGTCACTATAATGCAAACACCAAAAATAGGGAGGAATAGATGATTATTTATTAATTACAATCATGTAATTTGCTCTTCCCCAACAATGTTACCAAGGTTCTTCTCTATTTCTCAATCAGGAAATACTGATATTAACAAGCACAGAATGTAAGTTCCTTGAGGGCCTGGCCCTACCTTATACATCTTATTATCTCCTATGGTATCTAACAAAGGATGGGGTTGCTCTTAGTAAGCGTTCAATATGCAATGAGTGCCAAGTAAATTATGAACAAGTGAAAGGAATTAAAGCTCTATATATCGGGCTACAAGTAGTGAGTCACACATACAATTCATACAAATCAAGAAGGTAAGAAGGTGACTGAAACTAGTTCCCAGAAGGAGAAATGCTACACTGAAAAAATGTTTATTTTTTTCAATATTAGGTCACTAAATTTAATTCAGGTAAATTATAAGTGAAAACTATAGTTTAAAAAGGTACACTGATACCTAACTTCCTATATTTCAATGTTATAACTTTTCTTTGGAAGAATATTTGCCATGCAGAATTTTAAGTACACCATAGATTTATTTGTTAAACTGTCCTCAGTGCAATAATAGAAATTTAGTGTATTGTAAAAATAAATAAATAAAGACAGGAAGTTTTCCTTTAAGATAAACCACAAAAGAAATATTTATTTTTCTACTAAAGCTGAATCTTTGATCAGGTCCTTTCCAGTTTTGCTTGTTCTTATACAGGATTGAAAGAGAATTTTGTCTCTTTGGGCCACACCCAGCAATATTCAGAGGGAGGGCTCCCATCTCTGTGCTCAAAGATCACTACTGGCAGTACTTGGGGGGTTATTGGGGATGCCGAATATTGAGCCTGTGTCAGTGGTAAAGCAAGTGCCTTATCCACTGTACTGTATAACTCTGGCCCTGAAATAATTCATCAACAAGCTACACATACAATTTTCTAAGACATAATTATGTGGTCAATGGAAAAAACTTCTTAGGCGTCCCATATATTTCATATATTACAGATCCCCCTGTGTGCACATGACACCATGTCATTCAAATTTTATCACATTCATTAAAAATAATCATTTTCATCTCACCTTCAGCATCCAACATTTTTGGAATATCCAGGTGCTTCTCTGCAATTTCCATGGCCAGGTTGATGTTTCCTACGGGGTCATCCTGCATTGAAAACAGCAAAACCAGTTTTGAAAACCTTGTAGGGTGGGGTTAGGAAGAAGGATAAATTTGTGGGCTTCAAACATGCAGAGGCAAGCAATCTACCATCAAGCTATATTGCTTCCCTTATCACTGGTTTTGAGCAAGACAAGAAAAAGTATTTTTTATTAATATAAGATCTTTCAATCCACACTTAACCAGAACAATATTAATTTCTTTCTTTTTTTTTCGTTTTTTGGTTTTGGTTTTTGGGCCACACCCAGTGACGCTCAGGGGTTACTCCTGGCTATGCGCTCAGAAGTTGCTCCTGGCAGGCACAGGGGACCATATGGGAACCGGGGGATGGAACTGTGGTCCGTCCTAGGCTAGCGCAGGCAAGGCAGCAGGCACCTTACCTCCTGCGCCACCTCCCGGCTCCCAATATTAATTTCTTAATTTTTCCCACTGACTTCAAACATTTAAAAAGGCTTAAACAAATCAAACAGAAGTCACAAAATCCAGGCACACTTCAGTTCATAATATGTGAGCAACAAGCTTAAGAAAACAAGTGCTTAGTAGACAGAGGAAAGGTATCAGATATTTTCTCATAGAAAGGAAAAAATACTCTAAACCTATTAAAGTTTATTTTTAATTCCACTAATAACAGAACTGTGATTGAAAAAATTCCATGAAACATGCATTTTCTGACCAGAAAGTTGATCATTAAGTCCAACACCCTAGTCTGACATATGCAAAACTCAAAGAATAATGAAGTGAAAAACCCTATGCTTAGGTACTACAAGATGGCAACAAAGAGCACAAATTATGTTTTAATGATGGCAAAGCTTAAAAAGAATTCAAAAGTGGAAAATATTAACAACAATTTTTAAGTATTTTTAAAGTATTTTTGTGCTTTATATTTGACTTCTACTCATTAGCATATATCAGACAAAAAACTTTAACCAAAAGTCTATAACTAAAATGCTTAAAAAATTTAGAAGACTAATTTAACAATTCTTGCTTTCATTTAAGAGATTAGATATTATGAATTGAAATGAGGGTTTGTTGTAAGACAGAAAAATAAAAATGAAAAGGAAAGTTAGTTTGGGATAACTTTAAGAATTTTAACATCAAAGCTACTTTCCCATTTTAGAAACTGTAGTGCTTTGCAGTTGTGCTTGCATGATTCTAAGAGGAAGTAATAATTACAAAAACAGTCATGGTGCTCAATAAAGAAACCAAAATTAGCTTCCTGGTGTCCTGGTATATACAATTATTTAAGAAAAAAAACGTTTGTTTGTTTTACAGCTAAGTGTTTTGACAAAGCATATGATGATTTCATTGAGAAAGGCTATATCATAGTAAGTCTTATCTACATCTCACTGCAAACGCTCACACAGCCAAACAACTAAGTTACTTTTCTTTTGAATATACAAGAAAATTTTCAGCATTAAAAATACAGACTAGTGGTTCTGTGTGTGTGTTTTTGTTTTGTATTTAGGCCACACTCAGCTGCGCTCTGTGCTCAATGAACACTCGATACCATACTATGGAATTTATCTTCAGGATACAAGTGTATTCTTTAAGTGCTCTCCTCTGGAAATGGGTCAGGAGCAGGGTGCTGGACAGGTAACCAACCACACCACACAGGGATAAGCAGCATGCAGCAGAGTCAGCTTCCACACCAAAACACAGCAACACAATATAGGCTTGGTTAGATAAGGATTAGATAAAGAGGAGGGATTACAAGAGGAGGATGTACCAGAACTACCACTAGTGCTTTATGCAACAGGCAATGCTTTCAGTCTTAAATTTTCACACAGCACTATTTTGAGGGCAGCATAAGGGGTCCTCCACAAAATGTAAAGGGGCACAAATTGCTTTTACTTTTTTCTATGTGTGTGTAGGGGGGAGGTATGTGCTTGTGTGCAACACCAGCAGGGCTCAGGGGGGTACTTCGTTGATTCTTGGAGGACCATGTGGCTGGGGGGAGCAAGTCCAGACTTCCCACATGCAATGCATGCTGTGCAAACACTCAGCCCATTGAGTTAGCTCTCCAGTCCAGGCACCAGTAATTTTTTTAATTACAGATAACTTTTTTTTTGAAGGGGGTCATATCAGATGGCATTCAGGGTTTACTCCAGACTCTGAGCTCAAAATTCACTCATTGTGGGGCACAGGGAGCCATATAGGATGCCAGAGAATCAAACCCAGGAAAGTCCTGTGCAAGGCAAGCACTCTTCCTATTGTACTGTCACTCCAGCCCCACACAGATTACATTTTAAAACTACTTTTAAACAACAACCAAAAAAAAAAAAATGAAAGGCTACTGGAAATTTCCACAGATTTAAGCTGATTTATAGGTATGCTTATAGTTTAAGGTGAATTTTCTGAAAAAAAAAAAAATGAATAATGAATAATGTCATAATATCTTCTATCAATAGTAAGAATAGCATGGCTTTGCTCATGGGGAAATATGCTAATTTTAATAATATTTAAAATGTTATTTTATAAGATTTATATTTTATAATTAAATTTTTAATTGTATAAAATTTATAATATTGTTTAATATATGTTTATAATTGTTTGCAAACAACTTTTTCAGTAAAGGAATTTAATAAATTCTTATGAATATCTCAATCTTTCTTCTTCTTTAACCCCCCATCTCAATTTATACTTCTTTTCTAATATTAAAAATCTAGAAATGAGGGGCTGGAGAGATACCATGGAGGTAAGGCGTTTGCCTTTCATGCAGAAGGATGGCAGTTCAAATCCCGGCATTCCATATGGTCCCCTGAGCCTGTCAGGAATGATTTCTGAGTCTAGAGCCAGGAGTAACCCCTGAGCAATGCCAGGTGTGACTCAAAAACAAACAAACAAAAAAATCTAGAAATGAAAACTCTCTAAGAAGCATATGTAACACCTTTCTAGTCAAATCAAGTCCAGTCAAATACATATTAGTTTGGCTATGGACTTTATCCAAAACTAGTTAGACCAACTATGTATCTTCCTGGCTGTCCTTCACACATAGTGCAAGCTTAGCTGGGACACTCTGCAGTGGCTGCTGAGTGTTTGTACAAGCTTAGTGCTGATTTTCAGGACAACATGCTGTGGGGAAGGTGGGACACTTCATGCCTGGTGCCCAGAATGACCTTGTTAAGCTTTGAGTAGTCAATGAGATCAGGCCGGTGTCTGTGGATGAGTGCACAGAGTCCAAGGCCGTCTTTCCAGCTGTACAGCAATTGAGAAGAACAGGAACAGATATTAGTAGAGAGAAAGTGGCTGTCAAGGTCCTGGGACCACTTCCATAAATAACCCACCCCCATTTTCTTTCTATTTTTCCAATTTCCTTGCCCAGCTGCCTGACATGCCTCCCATCTCCTGCCTCCATCTGCCTATATATCAGAATTGCACTGATGATGAACAAGACCTCTCTCTCGTGTGGGGTCTTCTCTTCATCTCCTTGTGCTGATTTTCTCCTGCTCTCTCACTCCAAGTCTCCCTCCAGAAGTTGCCCCAAAGTTGTCCAGAAGTTATACACAAGAAACAACACCCTGAAATGTTTATAGCATGCTTCCCTGCAAATATTTATTTATTTTGGGCTATAACCAGCAGTGCTCAAGACTTACTCTTGGTTATTAAATGAGAGATCATTCATGATGAACTCTGGTAATTATATAGGGTGCTAGGATCAAACCCAGGACAACGACATGCAAGGAAAGCACCTTCCCAATGTATTATCTCTCTGGGTCCTCCATCAATTTCTGAAAATCTCCACTAGCCACAAGGTAACCTGATCCTCCTTCCTTCTTTCTTTCCTCCCTCTCTCCCTCCTTTCTTTTCTCCTTCCTCCCTTATTTCCTTCCTTCGTAACTTCTTCCTCCCTCCCTTTCTTATTCCTTTTTTCATTCCTTCCTTCTTTCTTTCCTTCCTTCCTTCCTTCTTTCCTTCCTTCCTTCCTTCTTCATTCTTACACTTCTTACTATTCTTCATCCTTACACTTCCCTCCCTCTCTTTCCTCTCTTTCTTCTTTATAAATAAAAAAAAAAAAGTAGGAGAGGACTGGAAAGAAAGTACAGCAGGTAGAGTGTTTATCTTCCATGCAACTGACCCAGGTTCAATCTCTGGCATCCCCACCAGGAATGATTTCTTAGTACAGAACCAGGAGTAATCCCTGAGCACCACCATGTGTGATCAAACACAGAACAAAACAAACAAATAAAAAAAAAGTAGAAGAGAAAGAAACTTTCCAGCAAGGAAAAATCTTAATAAAGGACTGTTTCCATGACGGTTTTCTTTATCTTTTCTTTTTTTTTTAAATGGCAAAGTTGGAGGGTTTTTTGTTTTTGTTTTTGTTTTTTGGTTTTGGTTTTTGGGCCACACCCAGTGACGCTCAGGGGTTACTCCTGGCTATGCACTCAGAAGTCGCTCCTGGCAGGCACGGGGGACCATATGGGAACCGGGGGATCGAACCGTGGTCCGTCCTAGGCAAGGCAGCAGGCACCTTACCTCCTGCGCCACCTCCCGGCTCCCTAAAGTTGGAGTTTTTTGTTGTTTGTTTTGTTTTGGCTACATCCAGCAGTGCTCTGGGGTTACTCCTCACTCTGTACTCAAGGATTTATTCCTGGCAGTGCTCAGCGGACCATATAGGACACCAAGAATCAAATCCAGATTGGTGTTGCAGTGGCAAAAAACTTTAAGGTAACTTTTTAAATTTTTAGGCTTTTTGTTGTTTTTGTTTTTGTTTGTTTGTTTGGGGGCAGCACCCAGAGGTATACAGGGAGCTATCCCTGGCTCTGTGCTCAAAGATCACTGCTGGTGGGGTGGGGCTCAGGACACCAACAATTTGTCTATTCTTATGTAATTATGGCAAAAAGATTTGCCTGAGAAAGAAGTGACAAAATCGGGATATCACACTGTATGGAGCTTTTGTGTATCTAGACTCTTAAAATGCTTTCAAACATAATTTTCCTTTTTCTCGGGTATACAAAGCTGACTAAGGAAGTGCCTTTCTGTGCACAGGGGAGCAGAAAATTGGCAGCAGGAAGTACTGCAGAATTTTCAGACTCATGTGGTGTCTCCATCTTACCAAGAAAGCCTGGCTGTCACCTTCTCTGGATAGGGAAAGAAAACCACAATATGTGCCCACACCCTCAAATTCTAAATACCTCTCTAGAGCTACATGTTAATCCCTTTTAAAAACAGAACCATTTGTCAGCATCCCAAACCTTAATCTAATGCTTTCCCCAGAAAGACCCTCGCATCAAGATCTCTATAGCCTTCACTGGACTGCATACACATGATGCCCCTCACACAGGTGGGAAAAAAATGTGTAGTTTGAATTCCCTCTTCTATTCCTGTCATCACTGGATTCTACTAGGAGTATCAGGATGTGGGGTCCCAGTTGCTTACCTGGTATGGAAGTTCTGAATGTTCACATTTCTGTAAGGAGCAGTTTTCCTTTGACACCAAAGCAGCAGACCTTCTTTAGCAGAGGTTTCTGTAATGACAGCCAAGAACATGTGTCCACATGGAAACATCATTTCATTTGTTCAACTCTTATCCACTCTCCATACAAATCTCCCAAAGGATCAGCCTCCAAATATATGGGAACATGAAGTCACAAGAGAATGGGCGCTAGACCCTTCATCCAAACTGATTTTTTTTCCAAATTGATTTTTACAATGATTAAGGAACTCAGAAAGGACAAGTTAGAAACAATTGCTAATTAGAACACAATGAGCATAAAGCCAGTCTGTAGGGTTATTGGAAACAGGCCTACAATACAAACTATACTTTTCTTTATGGTTACTGGGAGTTTACTAAATGAAAAATTAAAAACTGTGTCATTTATGACTTAATTAACCTGTTGATCTCATTTGTAATTTTGGTTTGTTTTGTGGCCATACTATGTCTCAAATGTATTCTCTTGGTGATTTTACAATTCCTAAACTTTTTATTGGTAAATGTCAAGTGTGGGTACTTGACTTCTGTCTGAATTAAATATATGTAAGTATCCCTGTGCAAGCTGTGACGATGTGCTGCTTAGATGCCAGGTGCTGGAATCATAGGTCAAGCAGCTGATGTCCCAGCTGCCACATTCTTA
>PVKC010022919.1:0-17486 GCA_004027635.1 Crocidura indochinensis
AAAAAAAAAAGAAAATCATAAGAAAATGAAAAGCAGACAGTGTGAACTCTGTCCTCTCTGCTGTGTCCTGGACCTTAAACCTCCTCGCCCAGATTATTCACTGAGGGCACTTCTTCAGAGGTGAGCTGTCCCTACCCACAAAGGTCATAGCCAAAGAACATGGCCACTCTGCTTCCCTTCATGACCGCACACATCTCCTAGCCAATGATCCCCAGCACAACACTTATACAACACTACACTACAAACAAAACAATAGGGAAACAATGCAGGCCGACACTATGCATAGAAAATGAAGATGGCATGTCTGATGACCCAAAAGCTGCCAACCATCTATTCATCCTATAAGATAAGGAGTTTAGAGAAGAAATTTGGAGGATCCTCATAGAAATAGAAGAAGTCATGTATCGAGTGAACAAACAACAAATAAGAATCAGGAGTATATGAAGATAGAAATCAGAAAATTCCAAACTGAAATAACAGGACTGAAAAACTTGGTTAAAGCCTCTCCAATAGAGAAACAGCAGCTGAGGACAAAATTCAGTAAACTGGAAGATGAGATACAGAATAACTCTATACAACAGAAGAGATTGAAAAAGAGCCTTAAAGCAAATTATCAGACAATGGAAAAATCCTCAAAGAATGTGAACAGGTGAAAATATAAGTCTTTGATAAACTCACAGAAATAATATAAGAATCATTGGAGTACCAGAGACTCAGGAAGAAAATATCTGGGAAGAATCAACAGTCAAAAACATCATTTCAGAGAAACTCCCAGAGCTAAAGACTGCATGCAACCAAATCCTGCATGCCTGAAGAGTACTAGCTTAAAAAGACCTGAAGAAAAGCCCCCCAAGACACATTCTAGTCACAATGATGAATCACACTGATAGGTATAGAATATTGAAATAAGCAAGAACAAAAAGGGAAATTATATTCAAAGGAATATAATTTGCTGAAATTTACAGCAAACCTGTCACAAGAAACCCTCAAGGCCAGAAGGCAGTGGTGGGATATAGTGACAAAATTCAATGAAATAAATGCTTCGCCTAGAACATTGCACCTAGCCAGACTCATGTTCAGATATGAAGGAAGTACACATAGCTTCACAGATAAACAACACCTTAGAAAATTTACAGATTCAAAACCCGCCTTAAAATAAAAAAAAATGAAAGGTCTAATTTAAGACAAAAAAGACAGACAGAACAAAGTCCTGAATAAAGATGACAATAAATCCCATGACAATTATATCTCTCAATATCAATGGATTACATACACAAGTTAAGAGACAGAGAGTGGCAAAATGGATCAAAAAGCTGAATCCAACACATTGCTCTCTACAAGAAGTGCAGGTCATAAAATAATATAGATTCAAAATCAAAGGTTGGAGGACAATCATTCAAGCAAACAACTTCCTTGAAAAGCTGAAGTGGCCATATTAATATCAGATGACAAAAACTTTAGACTTAGACAATTTGTAAGGGACAATGATGGACATTTCATAATAACCAAGGGATATGTACAACAGGAAAAAATCTCACTCCTAAACATATACGCACCCAATGAGAGACCACCAAAAAATGAATACAATTGTTGACAAATTTGAAAGATATTAATAGAAACACAGTAATAGTGGGAGACTTCAACACCACCCAGTTACCCCTTGATAGGTCAAACAAGCTAAAACTCAACAAGATAATACCATTTCTGAAAGGAAAATGGAAGAAAGTGGTCTAGTAGATACATATAGGGCATTCCACCCTCATAAACTGGATACACATTCTTTTCCAATGCAAATGAGTCATTCATTCTTCAGGATAGGCCACATGCTATCCCATAAAACATGCCTCCAAATAATTAAGAAATATAAATTGTACAGGCTACCTGCTCAGATCACAATGCATTGAAATTAAAAATGAACAACAAAGGGACACAGAAAAAAACTTTAACATCTAGAAATTTAACAGTTCACTACAGAACAACCAATGGCTCAGAGAAGAAATGAAAGAGGAAATAAAAAGATTCCTGGAAACAAATGCAAATAAAGACAGAATTATCAGAATTTGTGGGACACAGCAAAAGCAGAACTAACTGAAAATTTATAGCTTTGCAAGCACACATCAGGAAGGATAAAGGGGCCTACATAAATAACTAAATGACACACCTTGTAAAATTAAAAAATGATCAATAAAAGGAAGCAAAAATGGGTAAGCTTAGAGCAGAAATCAATGAAGTGGAAAACCAAAAACAATACAATATATTAGCAAATGCAAAAGTTTGTTCTTTGAAAAAAATAAACAAGGTTGATAAACTACTAGCAAAACAAAGAAAAGGAAAGAGAGACTTAATAAACTGTATACTAAATGAAAAGAGGGAGAGCACTACAGATAATCTAGAAATTCAAAGGGTAATCACAGACTACCTTGAAAAACTATGCCACAAAATGTGAGAACCTGAAAAAGATGAATAAATTCCTGGATTCTTTTTTATTTTTTATTTAATTTTTGGGGGGTGGATGTTGGATCACACCCGGCAGCGCTCAGGGGTTATTCCTAGCTCTATGCTCAGAAATCGCTCCCGGCAAGCTAGGGGGACCATATGGGATGCCAGGATTCCGAACACAGTCCTTATGTACGCAAGGCAAACGCCCTAACTCCATGCTATCTCTCCAGCCCCAAATTCTTGAATTCTTATATTCTTTCACGGTTAAACCAGAATGATCTAGCATACCCAACAGACCCATAACTACTAAGGAAATTAAAATGTTAAAAGTTTTCAAAAAAAAAAAAAAAAAAAGCCCAGGTGCCCAGGCCCAGATGGATTCACTAATGAATTCTTTCAAACCTTTCAAGAGAAACCACTACCAATCCTTTTTAGGCTCTTTCATGAAACTGAAGAAACAGGAACATTCCCAAATTGTTTTTATGAAGCTAAAATCACGATAATACCAAAACCAGACAGAGATGCTGAAAAAAATGAGAACTACAAACCAATATCCTTGATGAAAACAGATGCAAAGATCCTCAACACAAGATCCAATGCCTCATAAAGGTCATACACCACTAACAAGTAGGTTTCATTCTAGGAATGCAAGGATGTTTTAACATAAATAAATCAATCAACATAATACATCATATCAAAAAAACAAAAAATAAAACCATATGGTTATATTAATAGATGCAGAGAAAGCATTTGATAAAGTCAAACATGCATTCCTGATTTTAAAAAAAAATCTCAACAAGATGGGAATGAAAGAAACTTTTCTCCATAAAGCCAAGGCAATTTACCCCAAGGCAATTTACCCCAAGCCCATGGCAAATATTATTCTCAATGGAGATAAACTGAAAGCCTTTCTTCTAAAACCTAGTACAAAACTAAACTGCCCTCTCCTATAAGCATAGTGCTGGAAGTTTTTGTCATATCAATTAGACAAGAAAAAGCTATCAATGACATCCAGATAGGAAAGGAAAAAGTCAAGCTCGTTTTATCTATTTATGTTATTTATTTGCAGATAACATAATTCTATATTTAGAAAACCCCAAAGACTCTACCAAAAATCTTCTAGAAACAATAGATTCATAAAGCAAAGTGGCAGGCTACAAAATAAACACACAAAAAACAATGGCCTTCTTACAGATAGATAAAGAAGAAATGATAGAGATGATAGAGAAGAAATGCACATTTAAAAAAGCAATCTCATTCACATTAGTGTCACTCAAATGAAAATATCTGGAGTCAACTTAACTAAAGCAGTGAAGATAATTACAGAGAAAACTACAAAACACTGCTTTAAGAAATAAAAGAGGACTCAAGGAGGGGCCGGGCAGTGGCGTTGGAGGTAAGGTGCCTGCCTTGCCTGCTCTAGCCTAGGACGGACTGCGGTTCGATCCCCCGGTTTCCCATATGGTTCCCCAAGCGACTTCTGAGCGCATAGCCAGGAGTAACTCCTGAGTGTCACCGGGTGTGGCCCAAAAACAAAAACAAAAAAAGAGGACTCAAGGAAATGGAGACACATACACTGATCATTGATTGGCAGGATTAGCATCATTAAAATGGCAATACTCCCAGAGCAATATACAGATCTGATACAATTCTTCTAGCGATACCCATGACATTCTTCAAAGAAGTGGATCAAACACTACTGAAATTCATTTGAAACAATAAACAACCGTGAATAGCTAGAGCAATGCTTAGAAAAAAGAATATGGAAGCCATCACTTTCCCCAACTTTAAATTGTATTAAAGCTATAGTCATTAAAACAACGTGTATTGCAATAAAGATACACCTTCAGATGAATGGGATAAACTTGAGAATTCAGAGAATATTCCCCACACATACAATCAATTAGTCTTTGATAAAGGGGCAATAAATGCAAAATGGAGCAAGAAAAGCCTTTTCAACAAGTGGTATTGGTTACCCACATGCAGAAAAGCAAATTCTGACTTTCATCTAACACCATGCACAAAGGTCAAATCCAAATTGATTAAATTCCTTGATATCAGACCCCAAACCATAAGGTATATAGAACAACACGCAGGTAAAACACTCTATGAAATTGAGACTAAAGGCATCTTCAAGGGGGAAACTGCACCCTCCAAACAAGTGGAAGCAGAGATAAACAGATGGGACTATATTAAGTAGAGAAGTTTCTGCACCTCAAAAGAATAGTGCCTAGGATACAAAAGCAACACACAGAATGGAAGAAACTATTCACCCAATACTCATTAGACAAGGGACTAATATCTAAGATATACAAGGTACTGACAGAACTTACCAAGAAAAAAAATCTAACCTTATCAAAAATTGGGGAGAAGAATGTACTTTTTTTAAGTACCATGATTATAGCACTGACAAGACACTTTCTTAAAGAAAAAAGACAAGTGGTCAAAAGGCACATGAAAAAAATTCTCCACATCATTAATCATCAGGTAGATACAAATCAAAACAAAATTGGGTTCTGTTACTCCTCAGCTGTTTGTCACTGAGAAGTAGGGGAGACCAGCAGATCCAGAGATCCAGAGATCAGATCCAGAGATCAGAGATCACTGTTACCACCCATCCAGATTAACATCTTTCCTTCTCCCAGCCTTTCCACTTTTCCTCCTTTCCCGCTTTTCCCCCTTTCCTTCTGCTCCACCTTACTTATTTCATTACTAACATCATAGTTAAGGGTGAAAGAAGGAAACATTGAAAGATGGACAAAAGGAAAGGTAGATTTCTGCTCTGGTTTTATTATTTTTCTTCTACTTGTGTTTGGGTTCTTTGATGTTGGCTTTCCAGTTATTTAAGGTATCCTATTAGGTTGTTGATTTTCTCTTTTTCTTCTTTCCTAAAATAGGCCTCTATTACTAAAAGTTTCCCCCTAGTTCATGATTTTGTTGTGTTCCATAGATTTTGGTAATCTGTGTCTTCATTATCATTAGTTTTAAGGAATCTCTTTCTTTTATTTCCATTTTATACCACTGTTGTTGAGCAGCATTTTCTTTAAAATCCAGCTGTAGATTTTCTTCACATCTTCTTTTTATACTTAATCTTGATCTCTCTAGCATTGTGGTCTGATAGGGTGTGGGTATAAATATTATATTTATGACTTTATGTAGGTTAGACTTGTGTCCTAAAATGTGGTCTATCCTGGAGAAGTTCCATGTGCACTTGAGAAGAATGTATATTCCACTTTCTGAGAATGGAGGGCCTTGTATAAGTTCATTAGTCCTAGTATTTTAGTGTCTCATTTAGTCTCATATCTTTGCTAGCATTCCACCTAGTGGATCTGTCTATTGGGTGTTGAAATCTCCCACTACTACTACTTTTCCATTCATGTGTTTCTCTAAGTTAGTGAACAAAAGCCTTACTTATTTTTCTGGGTTTACATTTGGTACATAGATGTTAATCAGAGTTAGTACTTCTTGATCTACTGATCTCCTGATCGATAAGTAGTGTCCATCTTTGTCTCTAAGTACTTTCTTGAAGTTGAATGCAATTTGGTTTGATATGAGTATTGTTGTCTCAGCTTTTTTAATTCTTCCAGTGGCTTGTATAATTGCTTACCATGCTTTTACTCTCAGCCTGTGTCTATCCTGAACTTTTAAGTGTATTTCTTGCAGGCAGCAGATGCCTGGGTTTTGTTTCCTGATCCAACTCGCTACTCTGTGTCTTTTGATGGGAGAGGGGTCTCAAACTCAATTTACCTGAGGCCTGCAGGAAGCAAAGTCGGGTGATTCTTGAGTGCAAAGTCTGTAGTAAGCCTTGAACATTGGGGGGTGTGACCCAAACAATTAAAACAAAACAAAACAAAAAATGATTCCTCTAGGGCAGGGCCACAAAATGTTGTACGGAGGGCTGCAAACAGCCCACGGGCTGCGAGTTTGAGACCATGATAGTCCATTTAAGGAAACTAATGACAGAAAGGGCTGTTGTGCCATTATACTGAGTAGTGTTGTTATTGTTACAATTGGGGATTTGGTTTGTGTAATTGCTCTTAGATTAGTTCATTTAGAGTTGTATTGGTTAACATGAGTATTACAAGTACTTTTTTTGTCCTAGAATGTTTTTAATCCTCCCTCCCATATAAATGAGATTATTACTGGGTAATGGACTCTAGGTTGCAAATAATTTTAGTTCACTAATTTGAATGTGTCATTCCACTCTTTTCTTGCCTGGATTTTTTCAAATAAAATATCTGGTTTGATTCTTTATATATTATATATAAAATCTTTATTTAAGTATCATGATTACAAGCATGACTGTAGTTGGGTTTCAGTCATAAACAGAACACCCCCCTTCACCAGTACAACATTCCCACCACCAAAAATGCTCCCCTTTCTCTTTCCCAACACTGGCCTGTATTTGAGACAGGCATTCTACTTCTCTTACTCATTAAAAGTATCATATAGTTGTTAATGTAGTTATTTTCCCAACTGTACCACTACTCTTTGTGGTGAGCTTCATATTGTGAGTTGGTCCTTCCAGCCCTCATCTCTATTGTCTCTGAGCATTATTACAATAATGTCCTTAATTTTTCTTAAAATCCATAAATGAGTGAGACTAATCTGTGTCTATCTCTCCTCCTCTGAATTATTTCACTCAGCATATGTTCCATGTACATCCATGTATAGGAAAATTTCATGACTTCATTTATCCTGATGGCTGCATAATATTATGTTGTATATATGTACCACAGTTTCTTTAGCCATTTATCTGTTGCGGGCATATTGGTTGTTTTCATAGTCTGGCTATTGTAAATAGTGCTGCAATGAATATAGGTGTGAGGTTTGTTATGCTTTTCCTTTGTATTTGAGGCTTTTCATTTCCCTTACTGCTTTAAAGAGTCCATATCTGTGTGTGTGTGTGTGTGTGTGTGTGTGTCTCTGTCTCTCTCTTTGCTATTTGGATTACTAAATGCCTTGGTATTATTCTGTTAGGGTCTATTGTGTTACTCTTTTTGCTTCTTGGATTTGTAGAGAAACATCTTTTTCAAGGGTTGGAAACTTCTCTATTATTTCCTTCACTACTTGTTCTTCCCTTTACCCATTTTCTTTCCCTTTTGGTATTCCTAAAATTCAGAAATTATTACCTTTGTCTTTGTCTATTAAGTACCTTACATTTTCTTCCAATATTTTGTCTCTTCTTTCTTTTTTTATTTCTTTATCATTGTTGAATTGTAATTTGTCTTCAGGTTTGACTATGCAAGTCTCCACCTAATTCTATTATGGCTTTCTAACATGTTTTTAATTTCTTCAATTCTATTTGCATGGATTCTTTCATCTTCTGAAAAAGTTCTTTGAGTTGGTTGAATTGTTCATTTATAGATTTCTTGATTTCACTGGCTAGTTACCGCTACATTTCCATTGATAAAGCACTAAGTGTTGATAATTAATTAGGTCCTCATCTAAAAGGCTCAGGCCTTTGGTAGATTTAGAAATTTGCCAGAATTTCTCTGCATGTCCCCAGCTATAGGTGTCTTCCTTAGCTTCCCCACTGATCTATAGTGGTTTGTAATGCTGAGGTATCAAAGTGTATAAAAAATGATCTATTGAACTGCTTTATGAAAGATGGTTTAAGTTATATCTTTTTTAGAAGTTATTTTTCTAAACAATCAAAGTTATGTAAGTATAATAAATATATTACATACTATTTCATTAGTTTGTTTAGCTAGATTTTGAGCTGTATATTTTCTAAGAGAAAAAACTGCTAGATCCAACCTTCCAGAAACTATATGATATAAACTGAAATTACTTTGGAGTTTTGACAAAAGGAGAGTTGATGGGAAGGACAGGAGGACTTGTACTGGAACCTGGAAAAAGGCTGAGGAAAGGCCTAAATGACAGTCCTGTTAGAATTTTGTGGGAAAGATTAGAATCAGAGGTTCTCTGTTCCCACCCAGACACAGAACTGACTGGCCCCAGAGAACAGATGATCAGTAACAGTGCTGGAACCCAGAAGAAGACTGAGGAAAAGCTAATGGCATATTTTTCTGTAACCACAACATTAATGCCAATGAAAGATAACTTTCTTATATTAAAACAAAACTCAGGGCCAGAGCAGTGGCACAAGCGGTAATGCACTTGCTTTGCCTGTGCTAGCCTAGGACAGATGGCAGTTTGATCCCCCAGAGTCCCATTAGGTCCCCCAAACCGGGAACGATTTCTGAGTGCATAGCTAGGAGTAACCCCTGAGTGTCACCAGGTGTGGCCCCAAAACAACAACAACAGCAACAGCAACAACAACAACAACTAAAATGAGTCTCAAAGTGAGAGGAAAACAACTAGCTTTTGAGACATTTCTTGTGATTTCATTCATTTATACTTGCTAAATGGTTAGATTATAGCTGGCAGGTATTTCAATTTCTGTAATATTTAGCCCAAATTAGTGCCCTTGAAACCCTGTTTTATATCTCACAGAAAATAATAAATCTTCAAAGCTACAATTTTAAAGAATATTGAATCCAAATGCTATTTTCATTCCTGAATTCTTTCATACATCAAACATTTTTAGATCATGGCTTTAGCCGATGCTTGCTGATGAGCAGGTGTTCTTATACTTTAAGACCATCAAAACAATAAAGTATCTCTGGAAACCTGGCCTTCAAAGAACAAACTTTAGGAAGTCTGCAAATGTAATTTTAGGGCACAGGGAGGCAAAAGTAACAGAAAAGCTATCCATGCTGGTCTGCTCCATTGAACCCTGCATACACAATCATCTCAGATATTTATTACTGAAGAATAAAAAAATTTCAAGAAGAAATGACCAGATCAAATTAACTTTCAAGAGTCTTACTAATGCTAAGTTAGCATGTTTAAGACTTCAGTGACAGTTGAAAAAACAAAGTTCTAGTCATTGTATATTATCTAATTTTCTGCATATCTTCAGTAAATACATCCCTAACTCTGGGCATTATTTTTAAATAAGCATCTCTACATATCGCTTGGCATATAATTTTTTTTTAAAACTTTACATTGATCCTGTGACTATGTTATTAGTTTCTTTTTTTACAATTGCTCTTCCAAAATATTTTTCACGTTTATTTCAAGGAGATAATGAGTAAACAACAGTCTATATTTTCTTTTGCTCTCCATAACCAACCATTTTTTTAAAAAAAATTATTATAAAAATAAAACACATGGGGTCAGAGAGATAGCATGGAGGTGAAGCATTTGCCTTGCATGCAGAAGGATGGTGATTCGAATCCCAGCATCCCATATGGTTCCCCTGAGCCTACCAGGAACAATTTCTGAGTGTAGAACCAGGAATAACCCCTGAGCGCTGCTGGGTGTGACCAAAAAACAAAAACAAAAACAAAACACATATTCAGAAGGAGGTAACTAAAATACCTCCTTTCAGAAAGAGTTCACTCACTGAAATGTTCATTTCCCCCTGTCAAGGTGCACCTACATATGGGTATGGGAGGCAGGGGGAGAAAAATGAGGCAGATAGGGGAGAGTGAAATATAAAAAACATTCTGTAAAAATGAAAATGTAAAAATGGAAGTTGAATTATATAGAGACAAATGACAAAATTCTTGTTCAGAGGAAAAGAAACAAGACGGTTGAGTTGGAACAGGAGGAAATTGAAGACAGAAGTTCTTAGACAGATCAGGCCAGAGGCTAAATAATTGTAGGCCAAGGAGAAAGTAAGGTTCTTTTCCAGGGTTTCTGGAATCTGCTTCAGTTTTTAATACAGGAAGGAAATTGAAGTTAAGTGAAATACTCCAATAAATTCACAGAATCAAAGATAGGTGAATCCGATCATTAAGCGAAAATTTTCAGTAGAATTATACACACACACTCACCCACACATGCGCACGCACACACACACAAATAAAGTAGATTTTGAAAAAATAGGCAAAACATGTTATTACATAAACTATCAAAGATTTATTTGAATGTCCATTTAAAACCTTTTCAAGTAAAAATATGTACAAAAAATAGATAGACAGAGATTAAGGCAATTAGAAGCATAACAGGTGAGTACATTTAACTAATATTAAACTTAGTCCAAAACTAAGTCACATCACAGTGACAATGCACCAAAATTTATTGCAGAAAAGAACACACATGTCAGAGGAAAGCACACATGTTTCTTAGTATCTTTCCACTCACACAAATAGCCTATAAACACCATCTGGCAGTATGATTGTGGCACTAGAACACTCTCCAGAGGGAAATCATTAAACTGTAAGAGAAATTCATTTTATCTCACATATCACATCATGGTCCAGGCATCAATGCCAGAGAACCCTAAGAAATAGAACACAAATCATCAACCAACATACCTTTGCATCATTTATGTTTTCCTAGTTATCTTCTCTAAATAGCACACTCCTAGTAAAGGTGTTATAGAGATGCAGCAAGAGAAGTCTGGGTTTTAGGGATTTAAGACACTGTGGTTTGTGTTGACATTTGAAGGCAAGTTCCATCATCACAGTGAGAGAATGAAGAACTCCTCTAGGAACACATGCTCACCACCACCAATAGGTCTCATTGAGGGCAGTGAGCTCTTCGTCACTGGGCTAGGTATCTACTTTTGCATTTTAATTAACTAGGCCCAACCCTCTCCCAGCACTACAACTGGACAATGTGACTTGCAGGTAATAAAAAATGCATTCCAGATCCGTGATAAAGAGTCACCACTGGCCTGTGAAGTGTCATTTCAGCACAGATGACTTCCAGAACAGCCACTAAAATGACAAATGAACATTGTCCACTTTATCCAGGCCACTGGGGCTACATTACTGGAAAATATTCTTGCCCCAGACTACAAAAGGCATCTAAATACACTCACCTATAGTACCTGAAGGCATATCCATATTAACATAGCAACTCACATACAGGTTAGCATTTCAATGATGAAAAATAATAAATTACTCTTCCTCAGCCAAATTTTAACCCACAACTCACTCAAACCATTTTTCCAATGTAATCATAGATATACAGACCATAAAAATACATGGCTCTATCATAAGATGAAATAAGTCACAAACTGAAAAGTTCTGTCTACCATTATTCCAATATTTGAGAAGCCAGAGTCATGCCCTCAGAAATCTAAAGTGAAATCTTTGTTAGAAAAGTTAGACAAATCACATCCTCTAAGCATACAGAACAAGAGACCATTTGTCTTGCCTTTCTCTGACTTGTGCTTATTATCAAACCACAGGTAACCAACATTAACATCTGTAAAACACAACTACATACTTGTTCATCTCTTTGACATGATGAGAAGTCATGGAATATTCTAGTAGCAAGGGATGCACTTTTAGCTTACCTGATATCTATGTCCACAACAATTCTAACATGTCTGGAAGGTGCCACCAGTCACAATCTATTTCCAGAGATATAGAAATTTAGGACCAATGGCTGTGTTTGAAATAACTGGGACATTTTTTTTGCCTGGTTATTTTTAATACTGGTATTGACCATGAGGATAATATAAACTCTCTGAGCACAGATAACCCTGTTTACAAAATTTAAGTATCAAAAGATTTATAGATTTATAGCAGTAATTAAAATATTCACAATAAAAAACTATTAAGTAACACATTTCTCCAAAAAGAAGATAAAAATAATCTGACTCTAAAACCATTTGGGGGAGGCAGATAGATAGTACAGTGGGGAGGGTGCTTCCCTTTCACATGACCAAGTTCATGCTCCAGCATTCCATATGGTTCCCCAATTACCACCAGGAGTAATTCTCCAGTGCAGAGTCAGGAGTTACCCCTGGCCACTGATTGATGAAGTGTGGTCCAAAAATAAAAAAAATTAAAAATTTTGGAATATTCTTATAATTTCTGTGTCTAACATACACACAGGTACAATAACAAAAAGCACCACAGGGTAGTGTTTAAAGTTACTATTGTACAGAATGGGTTGGTGTTAATGGCTACTATGGCCATACACATACATTCATTTAAAACAATGTCTGAATTTTCAAAGTAGTTTTTGTAAGCACACTATGCTTCATATTATATTAGTCATATTATATTAACCAGAGTGGTGGCACTAGAGGTAAGGCATCTGCCTTGCAAGTATTAGCTTAGGATGGACCTTGGTTTGATCCCTTGGTGTCCCATTTGGTTCCCCCAAGACAGGAGCGATTTCTGAGCACATAGGTAGGAGTAACCCCTGAGCATCAAATGGGTGTGACCACAAAAAATATTATAATAGTCAGTAAATAAGGAGGAAATTCAGAATTCAGAGGAAAATTTGGAACAAGACTAATTCAGGAAACCCTTGAGCCTAAATCAACCCAACCTAAACCCAGGGAGCTGTGCTGTATTGCTTCCTAGTTGATAGGAATGTGCTTCTAAGTGCTGAGTGCCATTCGTCTGGAGAAAGGGAGAGGAATCCAAACTCACCCTCCTGGTCCGTAGCGAAGTCACACTGCTCACTATTGCTTGGTGACACAACAGTGACACCCTAAAGCTTTGCATTCCCACAAGAGATTGGGTTCCAATGCGGCCTCAGCACAGCATCATTGCTGCCAGAGATAAGGGCATCTTAATCTATGCTCCCTCTCCAGTGTTCAGAGAGGTCCTTACAGGCCTCCACCAGAGCTAATGAGGACTTGGCAATGAGGACTCATCCAGTTGAAGAGTACATCCATCATCCTGAAAAATGGAAAAGCAGTAGTATCCATGTGGAGGGAGAGATGTCTGCTATCAAGACCTGAGTTCCTCTAAGTGACTCTTTAGAGTTGACTGCCATGAAGGTTCCTAGAGCGAACTGCTACTCAGGGAAAATCTTTGACCCATGACACTTTTAGGGAATCAGGACACTCTGAATGTACCCTTGACCCAAGCCTCCAAGACATACACACATCTAACAGAGAACTATTTGGAAATATTTAATCATTCTCCAGTGATATTTCAGTCGAATGGCAACAGATAGAAAGGGACGTCCCCAGGAAGTAAATCTAAGTGATTATTTCTTCACACACACACATACACACATACGTGCCACTTAGTTGCATCCCTCAAAGTTCATCTTCCTCCTGTTTTGAGATATCAAAATGTTAAAAAAATTTTTTAAGGAAGAGTTGTTGATTGACTCAGAAAGATCGAGTTAATAGCTCAATGAGATTATAAGGATAGTACTTCACCACAAATGGAAAATTAGTTAATTCTCCATGAGATCATAATTTATGCCTTTGTTATTTTTCTATAATCCCTAAAAATATACCAAAAATTTACATTTAGATTCCAAGTAATTTGGAAATGCAAAATAAAAAAGGGATGAAAGGAAGATCTTCAAAAATTGGCCGTTAAAAGATCTTTCATACTAATAGTACCTAGAGGTAGCACACATTAGGTGTTGTACATACTGAGACAGATTAAAATCACTTTATGGGGAAATTAACCTCAAATAATTATTGTGATTTTGCTTATAGATATTTAATATAGGTGGAAGCTGTCAAGACGACTCATTTAGCTCCTCTAACTTATACATTCCCCCAACTTCTGCCTAGTTCTATAATATCTTGTGTTAATTCATGACTTGAAATAGTTAGAAAAGAATAAGAGCTCTGTAAACATTATCAGCACCAACAGACCATATATCATGTCCAGTAACAGGAAACAAGGTCAGACTCAAGCAAAATCAAGCTTTAAATTATTTGCATTCAATTCCCAAATCCCTTTACTTTTACAAACTAAGAAAAAATATGACCATCAAAACTCACTGTGTTTCTATTATTCAAAGCTTACATACCAAATCTTTCAAAGTAAACCTCTGTCTTGTATGTCCTATCATAGACCTCATGGAGAAAACCACTTAGAATTCATACATATATTTCAATTAACTCACTGTGTTATTTTAAAAAAATCCTACAAATGTTCCACTTATTTCTAATAGCTCATAAATGCAGTCATTTTTCCTGGTCACTGGGGACAGATAAAGAGAGACTTAATATGACCAGGACTGTATCTAATCTTACTGGCCTACACCAAAACTTAGTATACACTTCCCAATGCAAAATGAGGGACAGGACTGAAAATGGACAGGTCTGAGTTAGGCAGATTGAAGCTTACTACCCATGCACCTTTCAGAAAGTCCATCTATGCACAGCAATCAAATTTTGGATCATACTGAATAATAAATTATTGCAAAATCCTGTCACCTCCCATCACATACAAGGCCTTTTATGTCAGCTCCTTTGATGTCCAGTTTTTTCTCTTTTCCTAACCCATCATCATGAGTGGGAACTCCAGGTCAACAGTGTCCACTTTTTGAGCATCACAGTTATTTACAAATAGGGAGAACATTATGGCTGGGCTGAAGGCCAAAGGCTTCACAGAGGAACATGGTAAGATAATTACACTCAGCTCTGGACACAGTTGCCATGGGGAACAACTTTGCCAGGCACCTAAGCCAATATGGATTATTCAGTGCCAGCATAGTTTAGTGTTGTCAGTAACTGCCATGGAAGTGAATGATCTGCCCTTATTTTTGGCCAGCATAGAATGGGAGAGGAGCAGTGTATAAACATGTATTCACATTTGTGTGTGCCTGCACTGATGAGCTCCATTTGAGACTTCAATCATTCCTGCCACTCTCAAGACAGGCAAGAACAAGATAGATATACAGCAGATCAAATTGCTATTGAGAAAATCTAGTTTTCTGCATTTGATCAAATAAAATTATCAAGGATATAATTTCACATAAAAATGGGGTATACAATCTGGAAACATTAGTAGAGGAAGGTCAACACTGATGGCAGAATTGGCTCTGATTCATTGTCTGAAACTCAACTATGAAGAACTTTGTAAATAAAAATTAAACTTTAAAAATGGTGTTTAAAGCATTAAATTATATATATATATATATATGTATATATATATATATATATATATATATATATGCATCATTCTAAACATTCCTCTCCTGTTTTGGGCACTGAAAGTCTTACCTTGGTCTAATTAAATTTTAGAATTCTATATGTCCCTAAAGCCTATATGTTTGGAAATAGCATATCACTTTGTTTATGTATAATGTCCACTTCTACATTTGTGCTATAATAAATTTACTCTCAAAATACGTGAATACTTTTGCCTGTGCTTTAGCCACTTGCAGCTGTGCTCAGGGCTGACTCCTAACTCCATGTTCAGAGAGCACTTTGAGGGCTCTCAGGGAAATGTGTGCACTGCAGAGGTTTGAATCATGGTCAGATGTATCCAAGACAAGTACCCAATCACTACACTATATCTTGGCCCTTAAAGAAATACTCTACATAACATAAAATTATGTTATGTATATATGTTCATATAAAATGTGATGAATGGACATGTCTGTGTAGAATCACATAGAAGCAGTTTACTAGGCAGGAAAGCATTCTACACATATTCTGAATTTTGATTACCTAATGACAGAAAGGCAATGACTTACCATGACTCATCCTAACAAATAAACTGAAGTACATCTCAAATCTGTATCACTTTTTCTTATATTTAGGTTTAAGAAACTGACTGGTTTCATTTAAAAAAATAGTGGTACCATGATAGCATAATTTTAACAATGCAAAGATCGTTTCTGAATCAGGTGGAAAAAAAACAATAAATATCCTAGGTAGCTCATACAACATATAAATTTTGACCAAGATCACCAATAAATAGAATAGGAAAGTTAATCTTCTACCACTGTTAATAGCAACACTGCCCAGGCTCTGGAACAACCAAGAACGACACAAACTTCTCCATGAGACATCACCAAGTCTCATTAGCTGGACACAAATATAATCACAATGTTGATGTAGAATATTTAAACCTAGATCATCAAAAATGGGAATGTAAAATCTATGTCTTTTATCTCTAGCAATAACAGAGAGAACGATAAATGAATATTGATTGTGGAGAATCCAGGTCAAAATTTCAAATCCCTATAATAAGAGTAAAAAGAAGGAATCTTGATAAATTTGCTGATAGAACCACCCCCAATAAAAAACTAGTATAGGGGCCCGGGAGATAGCATGGAGGTAAGGCGTTTGCCTGTCATGCAAAAGGTCATCGGTTCGAATCCCGGTGCCCCATATGGTCCCCCGTGCCTGCCAGGAGCAATTTCTGAGCATGGAGCCAGGAGTAACCCCTGAGCGCTGCCGGGTGTGACCCAAAAACCAAAAAAAAAAAAACAAAAAAAAAACTAGTATAAAAATCTTTATATATCTAAAGAAAAATTAGAAATTCGTACATTAGAGCTGTCTCTAATCCTCAATTATTTTTACTTCTGTGAACTGCCTATGAACTCTAGCATCTATTCCAAATACTTTTACTCAGGGTCATTCTTCCAAAACTTATTTTCAAATGGACAAAAACTAAGGGATGAAACATATTCTGACCATAACTAACTCTTGAATCTCACTCTCATTTGAAAAAAGTTCACAATATTTTTCAGAACCAAGCAAAATACCACCTGTCTAGTAACAAAAAAATGTGAGAGGAAATGGCATGAATGTGTGTATATCTCTTTGACAAGTTAAACAATAATTAAGGTGAAGGAGTTCCTGACAAAGCTAGACAAATGAAACATTTTTAGAAATATCAGTAGTAAATCTTACTTAACAGTGACATTTCTGCCTTAATTTTTATGTAAATATATTCCATATCCTAATTGATCTGGACAGTTTTAGTCATAGAGATATGTTAGCAGAATATAAAATGTATAAAGGAAATATACAAACTGAAATTCTTCACTAAGTAAAAATTACAGCTTCAAAACTTTTTTAATGTTCAAATTTACAAACATTGCCTGTAGCTATATAACATAAGAATGGGGCAACTATTTGGTGATTTCTGTCTTCTATTGATGTTATAATTTGAGCATTTCAAATTGCAGATACCATGTTATGTAGCTAAATATGGAATGGTGCATAAGAGGATTTAATATCTGACTATTGCTTTGTTCTAAGAAAGATGGTTACTTACTTTCCTGATCTAACAGGCCAAAAAGAAAATCAAAGGGTACATAACTATGGACTTGGTGAAAACACCAATTCTTCAGAATAA
>PVKC010022920.1:0-17478 GCA_004027635.1 Crocidura indochinensis
GAAGGAAGGAGGAAAGAAGGGAGAGAGAGAAGAAAAATGTCTGTCTAAAGGTAGGCAGGGGGAAGGGGGAAGAGAAACTAGGGATATTGGTGGCTTATTTTCATTTTCAATAAAAGAGAGAATTTTTCATAAGGAAATAACAAGTCAGGATATGGTTCAGTAGTAGAACATAAAATTTGTGTGTCTGAGGCCTTGGGCTTAACCCCTGGTACAATGTTTTTTAAGACAAATAACAAAAACTTGTTTTTAAAGATTAAAATTATGAAATCAGATAAACAGATAAGAATAAAATTAATCACACTCAGATGTCAAACCAATTAAAGATAATAGTACGTAAAAAATAATAGTCACCAATGCTGCCCTTAAACAAAACAACCTTAATTAATATTGAGATCATGCAAATCTTTTTAGACAAATTACTATTAATATTCATAATAATGCTATAGAACTAATGCATTTGCACAGATTGGTAACCCTTTTCATTAGTATCTACCATAGCCATCATTTACAAAGTGTTTTTAAGAACTACTGGTAAGATTTAGAATGGCAAGCAAAGTATTTGTGGTATCTATACAAATTACATTGATTTGTTCTCCATAATCTAAAAAGGTTACAAAAGCATGGACAATAAGTAAAACAAAAACATAGATATCAGGGCAAAGTTAAAATATATAGCAGAGAGTAAAATGAAGGTAATAATAATGAATGCTTTCCAAATTCCTCACGGTTGAGCACCATGGGCTGTAGCCCCCAAACAAATAAAAACTACAAAAAAAATTGCTCACAAATTTAACTTTAAGGATCTAGCAGTGGTCCTCAAACTACGGCCCGCAGGCCACATATTGGGTTTGTTCCCATTTTGTTTCTTCACATCAAAACAAGCTGTATGCAGTGTGCATAGGAATTTGTTCATAATTTTTGTTTTTACTATAGTCTGGCCCTCCAATGATCTGAGGGACAGTGAACTGGGCCCCTGTTTAAAAAGCTTGAGGACCCCTCATAGAGAGATAGTACAGCAGGCAATATACTTTGCACACCACCAACCTGAGTTAGAATCCTGGCACTCCATTAGGAGAGTTCAAAACCCTGCCAAGAGTTGATTCCTAAGCACAAGGCTAGGTGAGTCCACCCCTCACCCCAAAAAACAACTCTTGGGTTGTACTTTCAGCAAAGGAAAGAAGCAAACACTATTGCCATAAAGTCAAGAGTAAACATCAGGTAATCAGGTAACCACAACAAGAAGTTAATAAGTCAAAAGGTCAAATCTGTGATTCAAAGTTCTGAATCTACTTTATCAACTTTATTCTACTTTATCAACTCTACTCTATGATAAATATGCATACCACTGTGAAGGCTGAGTGACTTAGTTTGGCTACAGATGGTTCAAACCAAGCAATAAATCTATAGGTTTCTATTTACCCAGTTTGTATCTAAACTTGGTAAAGAGGGCCCAAGAGTCAATACAGTTGGTAGGGCATTTACCTTGCACACAGATAACCCCAGGTTCAATTCCCTGTTATCCCTTACAATCCCTGAGCACAGCTGCTGGGAGTGGCCCAACCTAAAATAAAACCAAAACAAAACAAAAATTTGGTAAGGCAAGTTTTGGATAAAATTATTTAACTTGTGCAAACACAAAATTTTTTTGGACATTTTTATCACTGGATTTCTTTTTCTTTTTTTTTTTGTTTTGTTTTGTTTTTGTTTTTGTTTTTTGGGCCACACCCAGCAGTGCTCAGGGCTTAGTCCTGACTGTCTGCTCAGAAATAGCTCCTGGCAGGCACGGGGGACCATATGGGACACTGGGATTCGAACCAACCACCTTAGGTCCTGGATCGGCTGCTTGCAAGGCAAACACCACTGTGCTATCTCTCCGGGCCCCATCACTTGATTTCTTATTATACTTACAAAAAAATTATTTCTCTCCAAAACGACGCATTCTCTGATGGCTGTCCTTGTACTAAATTCCAATTTGGGAGCAATGCCCTAAAAAAAAAAGGCAAAAAAGCAAATAAAATTACAGGAAATAGGTGTTTTGCACATTCCATACAAATTTGAATCAAGTAAAAACCTAATTGCTCTTTCTGTGGTTGGCATAATTAAATATATTATTTTATAATGTACACATAATAAATGCATATTCAATAAAATAATATTCATCCTTTAAATAGAAGAATCTTGAATTTATTACTACATGGAAGGCCCTGATAGACATATTGCTAAGTGAAATAAATCAGTCCCAAAAAAAGACAAATATTGCATGATCTCATGTATATGTTGAATCTAAAACAGTAAGATTTATAGAAGCAGAAAATAAAATGAGAGGCGTGAGATGGGATGTGACTCAATAGAACAAATGTATTACGCTTTGCTTGTTTGAGGCTTTGAGTTCTATTTGGAAGGTAGAATGGTTTTTGCCAGGGCAGGAAAGTACAGATAATGAGAAAATGTTAAATAAAGGATACAAAATTCAGTTATGCAAGATAAGTTCAAGATCAAATGTCATGCAGTGAAGGGTGGGGAAACAAAAGTAACGAAACTAACTATTTAGTACTGTATTAATATTGTTGACAATTCTGTAAAGATCCTTTTTAAAATATGTTTTTATTATTGGGAGATGGGGCACACCAGTGGCAATAAGGTCCATCAGGTTCCCACTGGAGCCAACAAGGTACTTGAGCCACATTCCTGATCCTAAAGTTCCTTTTTCTGAATATTTGTACTGAAGCTCTTTTTTTCCCCCTTAAATCTCTTTATCCTTTTTGTTTAATTAAATAATTTCTTTATTTAAACACCATGATTACAAATATAATTGTAGTTGGGTTTCAGTCAAAATAAGAACACCCCCCTTCACCCATGCAACCTTCCCATCATCAATACCCCCATCTCTTCCCTCCCCCTCCCCCTGCCTGTATTCAAGACAGGCTTTCTACATCCCTCACTCACAGACATTGTTATGATAATTCTCAGCGTAGTTATTTCTCTAACTGCACTCACCACTCTTCGTGGTGAACTTCATATCTTGAGCCATTCCTTTCAGCCCTCAACTCTGGGAATGATTTCAATGTCTTTAATTTTTCTTAGAACCCATAAGTGAGACTATTTTGTGTGTGTGTCTCTCTCTCCCTCTGACTAATTTCACTTAGCATAATAGATTCCATGTACATCCAATTATAGGAAAATTTCATTACTTCATCTCTCCTGACAGTTGCATAATATTTCATTGTGTATATGTGCCACAGTTTCTTTGGCCATTCATCTGTGTTAAAGGACATCTTGGTTGTTTCCAGAGTCTGGTTATTGTAAAAAGTGCTGCGATGAATATAGGTATGAGCAAGGGACTTTTGTATTGTATTTTTGTGTTCCTAGGGTATATCCCTAGGAGTGGTATAGCTGGATTATATGGGAGCTCAATTTCCAGTTTTTTGAGGAATCTCCATATAGTTTTCCATAAGGGCTGGACTAGACGACATTCCTACCAGTAGTGAATAAGAGTTCCTTTCTCCCCACATGCCCACCAGCACTGATTGTTCTTGTTCTTTGTGATGTGCACCAATCTCCGTGGTGTGAGATGGTACTTCATTGTAGTTTTGATTTGCATCTCCCTGATGATTAGTGATGTGGAGCAATTTTTCATGTGCTTTTTGGCCATTTGTATTTCTTCTTTGACAAATTGAACACAACAAGAAAAAAAAATCTAACCCTGTCAAAAAATTGGAAGAAATGAATAGACAATTTCTCAAAGAAGAAATACAAATGGCCAGAAGAAATATGAAGATCTTTTATCAGTTTTAAAATGTTTTTTTTCCTTTCGGAATAAAAGCTTAAAGGAAAATATTTCTTTTTCCCTCTTTTTTTTTTAAATCCATAAAGGACAACTTTTCTAGGACTAAAGGTTGTGAATTTTTATTTCAACTATGTTTTTAACAAATCTGTATCTTTCAGAATTGAAAACTTGGCAAAAAAAATTTTTTTTGTTGTTTTTGGGGTTTTTTTTGCAATTAACCAGCTACTTGAAACAAACAAAAAAAAGCTATCCTTAGCAACAATGTTAGGTGGCCAATTAACGAGTTTGGCTGTGTTGATTATTTCATAGTGCATATAATATTTCATAATGATATATCAAAACATCTAATTATAAACTTCTTATTATACAATTTTATTTTATTTATTTATTTTTGGGTTTTGGGTCACACCCTGTGGCACTCCATGGTTACTCCTGACTCTGCACTCAGAAGTCACTTCTGGCAAGCTTGGGGATCCATAAGGCACGTTGGGATTCAAACCAGGGCCCATCCTTTGTTGGCTTGCTTGCCTTACTCCTGTGCTATCGCTCCAGCCCCTTATTATACAATTTTTGTTTGTCAATTATACCTCAGTAAATATACATAAGAATAGAAAATGCTTAAGTAATATGTACATGCTATACTTTGTCTAAGTGCACTAGCTCATCTATTCTTCACATCAACCCTTTGAGGTAAATCTAAAAAGCATCACTGTGTAATTTAGTAAACTGAGACACAAATTTTAAGTAACTTGTCAGTTAGCAATGACTAAGCTAGTAATTGAATACAGGTTTTTCTGCTCTAATGCCTATGAAGTCTGCTACTCTGAAATATTTGGGCAAGGATCAGAGAAATAGTACAGTGGGTAGGGTGCTTGCTGTGCACATGGCTGACCTGGGTTTGATCCCCAGCACCTCATCTGGTGCCTGAGACCACCAGGAATGATTCTGAGTGCAGAACAAGGAGTAAAACCTGAGCATAGTTGGATATGGCAAAAAAATAAAACAAAAAAATTGAGATACACAGTGAAGGAGATTACAAAGAAGAATCAACAGAGACAGATTATCCTTTCCTACCAACTTTTTAAGATTAGGTATATTTCTTATAAATGAATTTATCTGTCAGGAGCATGCACATGTTCAGGCATGAGCTGAGGAATAAAGCTAAGCAGTGAAACTCAGTCTGGTCCTTTCATGGTCTATGTTGCCTGTCACACTGTCCACCCTGCTGCTAATGATAAATTATTTTCAAAGTTAATGTTTCACAACAATGGACACTGCAGGTATCTATCCCTAGCCAGTGAAGACCTTTGGAGCCTTCTCTGTGACCTGGCCTTTTCCTTTTCCTTTTCCTTTTTTTTTTTTCTTAAAGTTATTCAAGATTTTTGTCATATACCTATGCAAACTTACTCAAATTTAAAAATATTGATCAAGGGGCCTTTGAGATAGCAAAGCGGATAGGGCTATTGCCTGGAACACAGTTCACCTGGATTCGGTTCCTGGCATCCCATATGGTTCCCCAGCCTACCAGCAGTAATTTGTGAACTCAGAGCCAGAAGTAACCCCTGAGTGCCACCAGGTGTAGCCCAACCCACCCATTCCCCCAAAGTTTAAACTGAAGATGCTGATTGTAGGTCTCACAAACCTCTAGTTCTCTTAGGAAGGATGCAGCTCATTTCAACTTTGCATCTCCTCTTCTCTGCTCAACTCCTCTGCCCATCTCAAAGTCCCAGATTTTCCTTCCCCCTCTCCTATCTATGCTGTCCGGTTAAGTGATTTGTTAAGAATTACTGTGCCTTCCCTCTCCTGCTCTGCATTACAAATGAGTTTCAAGTTATATTATTGCAAAATAAAAAATGTTTATATTGACTTTTTCATAAAAATTAATTTATCTATTAAATTAATTACATTTGCTCCATTAAAATTGAACTATTTTGCAATTTTTTACTCTTAGTAAAAAATGTACACTAAAAGATTTACTCTCTCCTTTCCTTACTAAGAACAAGACCTTTATTTTTAGAAAAATATAATCTGTTTCCTTGTCAGGGAAAAACTAATCTTATAAAGTAAACAGAAGGCATTATTTTTAAAATTCAATAATTAAAATTTTTCTTTATAATAATGATTCTAGAAACATCTTTCTACTAAATCTACTTGTTGATCAAACCACTGTCACCATCATCCCATTGCTAAGTAGATATTGGACAGGATAGTGTCTAAACTTAAACTCTAAATTATTATGCTAAAATAAGTATTGCTATGAAAATAAATAAACATTATTATGTAAATAACTGCCAGAAGTAGAGGTTATATGTCTGTTAAGAATTTGCTCTGAATGTTTCCTGGTAAGAACTCTAACCATTCTCTAGCTCTAGCGGGTCAGGCTTGAAAATCTATTTGCAGATGTGTATCACTGTTAAAAGTGGACTCATATGGCTTGAACTTAATCCTAGTTTTATCATTCAGTAACTATTTCACTTTGGTAACTTATTTAAATCCCATGTGCCTTAGATCAGTGTTTCTTTTTGTTTTGTTTGTTTTGTGGCCACATCTGGCAGCTCACAGAAGTTAGTCCTAGCTGTGCACCCAGGAATAACTCCTGGCAGGCTTGGTCGGATATATAGGATACTGGGAATCAAATCTGGGTCAGCCATATGCAAGGCAAGCACCTAAGCCTTCTCAGAGGAGCATTTCTTAATACTTAATACTGGTTAGAGGACTTCCTGTGGGCTCTCAAGATAAATCAAGGGGAATATGGATAAAAATCAAGTAAATGGAGTGGTGGGCACAGATTGTTATAAGACAATGGGGCTAACTATTAAGGAACTTGCCACAGGAAGAAAACAAGGTTTGATGGGGCCCATAGACATAAAAATGGCTGAGAAACACTGGCATAGTCATCTGTAAAATGGGACTGATAACAATACTTTCCTGTGTAGAGTTAGTAATAAGGTTAAATGTGGTGAAAGAGGTAGTGTTTAGCATGCTTTAAAATTATGAACTACTATGTTCTGTTATGCTTTCAATCAAGCATCAACACTGCTTCCCAACAGAAAAGACTGAATATACTTATGGTTCAAATCCATGGGGCTCAGATTTGTCTTAGTTTTGTCATTCAGTAACTATTTCACTATATTAGCTTATTTAAATCCCATGTGCCTTAGAGCAGTGTTTATTTTTGTTTGTGAAGTTTTGTGATTCCACCAGTTGTATTGTGGACCCTCCCTTCCTTTTTGTGAGCAATCTTAATACCAGGAAGTGAGATTTTGGTGGTCATGAAATTGAACACCCTTTATTGAGTTTCCTCCCACCCCTACTCCTAAATTATTTGACTCTATACATAAAGTATTATTATTATTATTACTACATAATATAGTTTCTCCACTTCATAGAAAGCTCCATGCAAAACACACAACATACAGCATAAAATTTCTATTGCTATATTTATGAGGATAGCCATAATTTTAATATTTTAGAGGTAGATTTAAATTGCTATCAGAATTGATAATGTCATGACTAGAAATCTTAGTGTTTATGTCTTATTTCTAGCTCTGCACTGAGGAATCACTCCTACCAGTATTTGAAGAACTATCTGAGTGCCAAGTTGGCTGTATTTAAGACAACTCCTTACCTGCTGTAAATATCCCCGTAGCCTTAGGTTTTATTTCACTTTAAGGGAAGTTTCAGAAAAAATTTTGCACACTGCTTAAGATGGTTTGATTAATTTCAGGATAGAAATCACCACTTTATCTCTAATGCATAAGACTAGTTCCCTCATTTAAATCATTTTTAAATAATTGCCTGTATTTATGAATAACTATAATCCCAGATTCCTATAGGTTCTTCTTCATATACATAGACATAAAGTTAAACAGAGACAACACTTGAAAAAGTATTTAAAAGTACATTTCTCCCTTGCCTTGGTACTTAGCTAGAGACCAACTCAGTATTTATAGATGACTCTTATTTAAATACAAAGTTCATGTTGTAAATAACTCTCCAACCCTTTCTTTGAATTTTATTTTATTGAGTAGCATTGGTTTACAAGAACATTAATGACCCCCAATTCCTATCAATTTTCCTCTTTTAACTTTTGAAGAACAATATCCTAAGAACTCTAATGCAAATTTACCAAGTAATCAGTGGTCCTCAAACTATGGCCCGTGGACCACATATTGTATTTGTTCCCATTTTGTTTCTTCACATCAAAATAAGATGTATGCAGTGTACATAGGAATTTGTTCATAATTTTTGTTTTTACTATAGTCTAGCCCTCCAGTGGTCTGAGAGACAGTGAACTGGGCCCCTGTTTAAAAAGTTTGAGGACCCCTGAATTCTAAATTATATATAAGAGGAATATCTGAGAGAAAAATATGGAATAAATTATATTTACCAAACCCTTAAAGATGTAGGCCAAAGAGTCATGACATTATCAATTCTGATAAAAACAATTTAAATCTACATCTAAAATATCAAAATTATGGCTATCATCATAAATATAGCAATAGAAATTTTATGCTGTATGTTGTGTGTTTTGCATGGAGCTTTCTATGAAGTGGAGAAACTATATTTTATTAAATAATAATAAATCATATTTTAATATTAAAATTAAACCTAATATTAAATAATCTACTATAAATATATAAAAACATAAACTATAATTTATAATAAGTTAATATTTTATTTACAATAATGACAATCCATAAGTGACAGCAACAGAAAGGCTGAACATTAAATATACTTTTCATAAAAATATTTAAATAGAAATTATCCAAAGCCAACCAGAAGTTACTGAGAGGAAGGTAAAATGCTGAATAGGCAGAAGAGATTAGTGGGTTGGTAGGTGGGGGCTGACTATCAATGGTGTTAATGATATGGTACATGCAGCTGATACAGTGAGAAATTATATTCTTAATATCTACAAACAATAGAGTATTGTATACCTATATATAACCTCTATTTATAAATAAATTAAATAGATTATGCAAATGAATAATAGAAAAATGGTCAGAGTCACTATGAGCTGGAAATAATCACAGTGGTTGGAGAAATAGTATAGAAGGTAAGGCACTTGCCTTGTATGCAACTAATCCTGCTTCAGTTCACTGAACCAAATATATCCTTCTAAGCACTGCAAGGGGTCACTCCTTACCCAAAACAGGAATAACCCTTAGCACTGCCATGTGTGGCTTAATAATTTCCCGCAAAAGCAATGAAATCGTCATAAAACAATGTTAATATTAAAGTTCAGATAGTATTTACAAATAGATTTAGATTACCAACAGGATAATTGTTACATCTTTTGATATAATTCAATAATAGCAGTGTGTGAACACTTTCTCTTCCATAAATAGAGACCAAAATATTTACTCTGGCAATTTGAGAGATGTTGGGTAGGGTTGAAGATAGTATGTATGAAAAACTGAAAGTACAATATTATTCTATGACTCTTTATTTTATTATAATAGCTATGATTAAATAAGATAAGGGAGGTGAGAAAAAGAAAACTTTTATAACTACATAACTGTACAGGGAGAAGATGACTCCCACCTCTCAGATCAATAGTAGGAATTAGTAATCATCAGTATTTTGAAATAAGCATTAAGAATGGCTGCTAAACAGAACAATAATAGAACTAGCCACAATGAAAAGATCTGTCCAAGAGCAAGCTCCATAGTAAAAAAATGTTTAGGGCCCACAGAAGTGTCATTGGCACAGATCACTTACTGGAAAACCTACAGATGTCTTCATGAGTACTTCCCTTTGCATCCCAGAGGGTGGAGAAGTAAGTTTGGGTTCCGGAAAAAGAAAATCCCGGGTGTTTTCTTCATAGTAGGCCAATTCTTTCCGTGCTAGGAAAAAAGAAAAAGGCACACATATATTTATACTCTGGAAATAATGTGTCTACAGTCTTGAGTTTAACCAAAACTTAGACAAGTGCCAACAGCAATGAAACTTGGAGAAAAATAGACATTTTCTCAGAGCACCTATTCTTCAGGAGGCAAATAATTTCTACTCCCTTTTCATTTCCTGGGTAGCTTTTTAAAAAGAGAGAGAGAGACAGAGACAGAGAAACAGAGAGATAGAGAAGAGAGAGACCTCTCTAATCTTAAAAGAAAAAAGCTATCCAAAGACAGTTTCATAAAGACAGAATAAATAGGAAAATCCACCTTTCCATATAGCTATTCTTTACTCCCACAGATTTCTTCTAAGGATATAATTGGGTAAAATCCTAGGGACAAACAGGAACAAAGTATAAACTGATGGGTGGAGAAATACATAGGGCTTTTGCAGGTAGGAATTTTTCCTTGCATGTAACTCATCCAAGTTCATTCCCAATACCACATTGACCCCTGAGCCCTGCCAAAGTGAGCCCTGAATATATCCAACTGTGACCCCAAATTAAAATTTAATAAACAGTATCAGGGAAAATAGAGATAAAGATATATATGCCTTACATGTACCCAACAAGGGTTGAATTTTCAATAATACATGATCTCCTAAGCGTCATTCAAATATGGCTGTGGAAGCCACCAAGCACTGCTGAGGTGATCCTGGTAGTTCCCAATACTACAGGGAACAGTAGCAGAACTACATCCTTAGACCCTGGCATGAAATGGATCATTGTGAAGAGTGAATCCTGGGCCTCCTAAACATGATTGGGAAGACATCCCCCCAAAATAAACAAAACAGGAACAAGGTAGACCATACCTTGTTTTATCAAAAGTTATAGACAGGGGTTCAACATGTCTTGTTAAGTAGGAATATCAATATCCTAATGAACCAAGAATGGCCAGAGCTGTTTTCCTCAGCTTTGTTGGTACAAAGAAAGCCCAGGAATACTTCCAAAATTTCTATGTACATTTTAAGGGCAGAAGTCAAAGGTGCTGAGCTATATGTAATATTCTATTTTTTGTTTGTTTGTTTTTGGGCCACACCCAGTGACGCTCAGGGGTTACTCCTGGCTATGCGCTCAGAAGTTGCCCCTGGCCTGGGGGACCATATGGGGCACGGGGGATCGAACCGCGGTCCATCCAAGGCTAGCGCGGTAAGGCAGGCACCTTACCTCCAGCGCCACCGCCTGGCCCCGCTATATGTAATATTCAATGTAGTCCTCTATAACTTGCTAGCATCACACCAGTCCTTTTTTCAGGAGAGAAACTGCTTTATAATTACCAGGGTTCAGAATTGTGACAAACAAAAGATTTTTGCACAGAAAATATCAAAAGGTTTGAATTTTCAGAAATGCTGGTATTATGTAAACTATGAAAGTTTCTTCTCTGTTTTGACATTTTGAAAATCAAGTCAAGTCACATCTAAATGTTGCAGGCTTCTTCTGAATGTGCCTAAGAAATGGCATAAAGGGAATAATTAATTGCCATTAATTAGTATGCAATATTTTGTATTTCTAATCCTCTCTCCACAAACTACCGAGTCATACCAAAAGTGCATAAATCAAAAACAACATTAGCATATGGTAAAAGTAGTAGTTATATGATGTATCATAGTCTGTGTTAACATATGCCAACAGAAGGAGTTTTGGGGGTGTCATTCTAATTAGTCATAGCAGCCACTGTCTCTAACATGCTACTACAAAGGAAACAACAGTAAACTGACCAGAGACAGGATAGTGGTATAGCACTTGCTTATAAACATGAGGCCCTGAGTTTTACCCCTAACACTATCCCACATAACAAGAGCAATATTAGCAGCAGCAATGTCACTGGTGATGTTGTACATCCTCAAAACAAAAAGTATACAATATTGAATGCATCACAAACAAGCATATGACACCCACGAGAACCACAATCCATCATGTGAACCCCAACATGCTCTTCAGCCATGTGTGACCCCTAGTCATCCCAAAATATAAATTTCTCTTCATATTTGAGTTACAAAAGCATATACTAATATGTCTTCAGCAAAAGCAAAGTGGCACAACTCAAAACTCAAGGAAAAAAAACTAAATAAATGCCAGAGTGATAAATAAATGGGTTAAATTCATGCATTGTACTTGCAAGATCCCATATTTGAGCCATGGGCCAATATAGTCCATCAACACCACTGTATATAACTTAGTAGCTTAGAGAATGCACATAACTGTGAAAAATAATTGACCTTATATCAAATAACATAAGTTAAGTCCTACACATTACACTATATTTAGATTCTCTTAATAATCATCAAAATGTAAACAATAAAACCAGAGAGAATTTATATTGGGTAAAGTACTTACCATGCACACAGACTATTGGGTTTGATCTCCCACATTCTATATGGCCCCTAAGCACTGCTAGAAGTGATTTCTGAGTGTGGAGTAACCCCTGAGTATCACTAGGTTGTGGCACCAAAACAAAAACATGTAAATAAAATATTCAGTATTTTTCATGATATCATTTTTTTCTGTTGTTATTTTGGTTTTGTTTTTGTTTGGGGGACATATCTGGCTGTGCTCAGAGATCACTCCTGGCAGTCCCTGGGGAAATAAGTGGTACCAAGGTTCAAACCTGTATGCAAGGCAAGCATCCTATACACTGTTCTTTTGCTTTGGCCCTGATATAATTTCTTTACATGCTTCTCCTCTAGACACATTCCAGCAACAATAAACTGATGATGTCTCTTTTCCTCCTTGGGAAAGAGATACTCTCCTTGGGATATTCCTTCACTATATCCTTCCAGACATTCCTGTGTTCCCAGATCATAATCATCTTTCAAGTTTCACCTTATGTATTTTAATAACAAGTCTAAATTAAAAATTCTTGATCTTTTTCATAAATAATTCTTCTCTGTTTTCCCATAAGAGAAAGTACCAATTCCCATCAGAGAACGCTACAACTGCTTGAGTCAAAATATATTAGATTTTTTTCCTCTAGATGTTATGCCAAGAATAAACATAGTTCTTATGGGTATTGCGGAAGTAAGCTATATAACAACCTTGAAAATGGTTCCAATGAAATGAAGAACAAAGTAATTCAAAATAGTTTTATTAATTTTTTTATTCCTACTTTTTCTAAGCTTTATTTATTTATTTATTTATCCATTGATCAATTGATTGGTTTTTGGGCCAAACCCAGTGGCGCCCAGAGGTCACTCCTGGCTCTACACTCAGAAATCACCCCTGGCAGGTTGGGGACCATATAGGATGCCAGGAATCAAACCAGGTCCCTCCTGAATCGGCCGCATGCAAGGCAAATGCCACACTGCTATGCTATCTCTCCAGCCACTCAAACTAGGTTTGGTGTTTTGGGGGGGTTTCTTTTTTGTTTTTGTTTTTTGTTTTTGTTTTTGGGTCACACCTGGCAGCACTCAGGGGTTGCTTCTGGTTCAACGGTCAGAAATCACTCCTGGCAGGCTCAAGGAACCATATGGGATGCCCAGATTTGAACCACTGTCCTTCTGCATGCAAGGCAAACTTCCTACCTCCATGCTATTTCTATGGCCCCTCAAACTAGTTTTTGGTTTTGGTTTTGGTTTTTGGGTCACACCTTGCAGCGCTCAGGGGTTACTACTGGCTGTATGCTCAGAAATTGCTCCTGGCAGTCTTGGGGGACTATATGGGATGCTGGGATTTGAACCACCAACCTTCTGCATGCAAGGCAAACTCTTTACGTCCATGCCATCTCTCCGGTCCCTCAAACTAGTTTTAATTGAAAATTATTCCCCTAAAACAAATTTTTGTAGTCATAATTGATAGTATAATGCTAAACTATGTTAATCATACCTTGTAAATATGCAATGCACATAATTTTAGGAAGCATTGCATAAAATTATATGAGAACTTAAGAAAATTGAATTATTTAAAATTTTATTCTTAATCCTTAAATCCACTCTTTCACTCTTTTTTATTAATCTATTAGGAAGTCCTATAGACTCTGTCTATCCAATATGTCTTCATTGTTTCAACTGTATAGCTATCATTGTGGTCTAGTCCCTGCTCTCTCCTGAATTACTCTCCCCAGGGTCTCTCACGTTTCATTCTCTCTGTTCTTCATACACTGTGATGTTATGAATGCATTGGACTGTGCCTTTAGCCTTCTTAAAATCTTCCAATAGGCTTTTCAACATATTATGATAAAAATCAAAGATACCGATAGAATGAAAGGCCTTAGTTTAAATATAATTTCATCCAGAAACTAAGTGCCACTTGCTATATTATATGTCTGTTATACTTGCAATAAAATTTATCACAAAATGATTTTGTCCATGCAATTATTTATTGTCTACTTCCATGAGAGCTTCATGAAAAGTAGTGACTCTATTCTGCTCATTATCAAATTTCTGTCAGTGCTTTCCCTACTAAAGTGTTAGCTCAAGAAACTTTACCAGTACATATCCTAAGCCAAGACAAATTCACTTGAAAAGAGTTCATAATGTCAACATCTATCATGAAATATCACTAAATACAGGCATCTTCAAATTGAATTTCAAGATGATAGTTCAAAGGGCTAGAATACATCTTGTATGCAGAGATCCTGAGTACAATAGCCAGTATATCCTAGTCCCTAAATACCACCAGAAGTGGTACTGGTGGTCCACTGCACCACAAGCTACAAATAGCAGTATATTATTGGGCCCAAATATTAAATACTTTCAGGTCTGCATAGCCAAGACACATATGCTGGGAGGGGCTCCCAAACTCCCTACATACTGCCTGTGAGACTCCCTAAAATTGAATCTGAATGATATTCAGAATAATGGTAAATCCTAGATCTAGTCTCCAGACTGTGGAATAATGCCTGCTACATAATAGATGCCTGTCAAATGCATCTCAGTTCAACGAATAAGCAGAGATTAAAATGTGATAACTGAAGAGAGTGCCTACATTGGCCACTTGATAACAATAGTTATCCTCTTTAAGAGTCTTTTCCACAACTGGGTTGGGAAAAAAGAAATGGTTAAATTGCTTTCTAAAAGCAATGTAACTTTTGCCATGAACTCATTTTCATTAACTTATTTTCATTTCTACATTAAAGAAACATGCCTAAGATGCCCTGGGAAGATCATGAACTCTTGAACAGATTTGATGCAATTCCTGTCCTAAAAGGTACAGTCCAAATTAGACAAATATATGAATTACAACAATTGGACAAGTAATGTGTAATTCTAAATGATGATGAAGAGGAAGGAAATGAGAGATGAGAAAAATGGTGGAATCCTAAAATCCATCTTCTACTTAATTTATTACTCTTTTCCAGGCCTCCTTCACAAATGTTGAGCTCATGTCTATTATGTATGAGCTCCTGACATCACGATTCCCCCAAAACTACTAGAAGTATCACAAGTACTGGCTGATTATTAAACAGTCAGACCTTCACCAGCAAGCCAAGGATCACCAAGAATGATTCACAGGATTCCTTAAAACTCCACTGGAGTAAACGAAAACTTTAAAAAAAAATAATACCTTTATTTAAACATCGTGATCACAAACATAATTGTAGTTGGGTTTCAGCCATAAAAAAAACACCCCCCTTCATTAGTGCAACGTTCCCACCACCAATGCCCCCATCTCCTCCCTCCCCACCCCTACCTGTATTTGAGACAAGCTTTCTACATCCCTCACTCAATGATATTGTTATGATAGTTCTCAGCATAGTTATTTTTCTAACTGTATTCACCACTCTTTGTGGTGACCTTCACATCTTTTTTTTTGGGGGGGGGTCACGCCCGGCAACGCTCAGGGGTTACTCCTGGTTCTATGTTCAGAAATCGCTCCTGGCAGGTTCGGGGGACCATATGAGATGCCGGGATTCAAACCACCGTCCTTCTGCATGCAAAGCAAATGCCTTACCGCTGTTCTATCTCTCAGGCTCCCCCAGAAATTTTTTGGAATGAATGCAGGCACCCTCCCACCACTTTTTCATACTTCTGGAAGACATGTCAGCTGAAAAAACATCCCACAAAGGCCACAGTATCACCAATAGTGCTTGCAATTCTTGGATCATGAAACTTCATTAATAGCTACTTAACAACTCCACTTTTGTTTAATATTGTCATCCCCATAGGAACACATCCATTTAAATACAAATATGTAGCTGACATCACTTAATGTTCAGAAACAAATGAAGTAACAGAATAAGTCAGCAAGAAAAGCTGACTAAATTTTCTGACAATGACTTAATGGTCTCATTAAAGATCCAATAATTTTCATAAATTTTCTTATTACTATACTTTTTTCTTTTCTTCTTCTTTTTTACTTTCTTTTCATTTTTTTTGGACCACACCTGGTGACAACAGGGATTATTCCTGGCTATGTGCTCAGAAATCGTTCCTGGCTTGGGGAACCATATGGGATGCCAGGAATTGAACCCAGGTCCATCCTGGTTCAGCCACCTGCAAGGTAAATGCCCTACCGCTGTGCTATCACTCCAGCCCCTTTACTTTTTCATTTTTAAATAATTTTGCCCTCACTTATTTGAAAACAAATGTATTACGATCAACTATGTCAACTCTGTGATGCCTGCTCTTTGAATAAAGTAAATTAACGAAAAGGAACAGAGACTCTAGGTTCAGACAAATCTTTGCTTCACCAATATCAGATAGGTGGCTTTGAGCAAACAATCTAAATTCCTCCTGATCTCCATTTCTCAAAAAATTTGGAAGAGAATCCTCATTCTTGGTATTTGTCCCCAAAATGCAAAAACGTTTATTCAAGAGAATATATGCACATCTGTGTTCATTACTTTACAAGCAATTGCCAAGACATGGAAACACACAAAATTCCTAACTACAGATGAATGGATGAAGTTGTGGAATATATATAGACACAATGAAAGACTAAGGAGCTCTAAGAAAGAATAAAATGATGTCATTTGCACCAACCTGAAAAAAAAAAACTGGAAAATGCTATGAGTGAAGTTAGTAAGAAAGAAAAGAAAAATACAAAGTTCCAAAGGCAACACATCAGGGAAATGTTCCATGCAAGTGAGTGTGAAAGGGAGGAGGGGGTATTAAGGATTTTTGGGAAAGAGTGTAGGTACACTGGTAATAGTTTTGGTATTGAAATTAAATATATGAGAAACCATCACTAACCATATTATAAATCACAAAACTCTAATCAATTAAAATGATAATACTAAAATATATTGCATATTAAAAAATAATAAAGTCTGAGGGAGCCGGAGAGATAGCATGGAGGCAAGGTGTTTGCCTTGCAAGCAGAAGGACGGTGGTTCGAAACCCGGCATCCCATATGGTCCCCCGAGCCTGCCAGGGGCGAGTTTCTGAGCATGGAGCCAGGAGTAACCTCTGAGAGCTGCCAGGTGTGACCAAAAATAAATAAAATAATAATAAAATTAAAATAAAGTTTGAAATCCAGTTCTATCCAAAACATATAGTATCTATCTCTTAGACTACTATGAGGACAAACACACAAAAGGCACAGACATAATGCCTAACATTATGGTTACTGACCATGGTTATTTTGTGACTCTAGCCCAGCAGGGGTACCATAACTACTGGATAGTACCCGGGCTTCTAATTTTCAGTCACGTGTTCCAAATCACATGCCAAAGATGATATTCAATAGTGGAATTATTCCATGGCTTTTCACGTTTTGGGATAGTTCTTTTTTTGTTTGTTTGTTTTTGTTTTTGGGCCACACCCGGTGACGCTCAGGGGTTACTACTGGCTATGCACTCAGAAGTCGCTCCTGGCTTGGGGACCATATGGGAAACCAGGGGATCGAACTGCGGTCC
>PVKC010022921.1:0-17495 GCA_004027635.1 Crocidura indochinensis
AGTTACAGTGAAATGCTATTGATAGTTTTAAATATGAGATAATTAGAAGGTAAAAAGAAGAAATAATTCAGTAGCATTAATGTCTCAGTAGGGACAAGGAATAATGGTGATTAATCTGGTGAAAAAAAGAAATGAGAAGAGTTTCTGAAGAAAAAACAGAGACACAATAAATGGACATTCATTTATTTTTACATATAAGTTTTTCATGTTCTTAGCTAATGAACTTACCTTATGTTCTTGAACAGTGCTACATCATTAGAGAAATTGTGTCTATGGCAATTTTGAGAAAGGATTAGTACTATTTTCAAATTCAAACACTTTAACTCTTATTTTCTACATATAATTTTTATAGACTATGCTCTTTTATTCATATTATGGTGATACTAGTTCTCTCAAAAATACTTAAAAAATCAATAATTTTACTAAGCCAATTGCCATCACTATAGTTTATTATTAATTGACTCTGATCTTCTGAATTTCTCTAGGTATCTGATGGATATATGAATAATATAGTAAAAGTTGTTTTAATTTTCCACAAATTGTTTAGTATATTTATCATGACTTTTTTCCTAACAAATTTTGTTTGAACTCAAATTAACTTCTCTTCATTCATATAACCAACCTCTATGTTCATTGATTTTATTGAACTTTGATTCACTTTTCAAGCTGTAACTGTAATAAAAATTTTTGAAATACTAAAAGTCCTAACACACTGTAAAATAAACATGTGGGGGCCGGTGCAGTGGCACAAGGGGTAAGGTGTCTGCCTTTACCACACTAGCCTAAGACGGACCTTGGTTCAATCCCCTGTTGTCCCATATAGTCCCCCAAGGCAGGAGCGATTTCTCAGTGCATAGCCAGGAATAACTTGTGAACATCACAGGATGTGGCCCAAATACAAAAAAAAAGAAAAAAGAAAAAATATTTTAACATACAAAATTATAATTTATAGGAATTTATCTTGATAGATATTTAATGGAATTTGTATTAAAATTAATAATTTTCTAATAATTAAGTAAGAATATAATTGAAGTGAAAAATATAAAATAGAACTTTAAAATTTAGTATTGCTATCTATAGTATACAAACATATGAACTGCTGAATTTCACCAAGTAATGGTTGATGAATATCAGAAAATAAAATGTTATAGAAAGAGCGATCTTTTTTGTTTGTTTGCTTGTTTTTTTGGGGGGGTGTCACACCTAGCATTGCTCAGGGGTTACTCCTGGCTCCATGCTCAGAAATTGCTCCTGGTAGGCACGGGGGACCATATGGGGCACCAGGATTCGAACCAATGACCTTTTGCATGAAAGGCAAACGCCTTACCTCCATGCTATCTCCCGGGCCCCTGAAAGAGCGATCTTAAGAGGCATCCTTATTTAGCATTTTGAAATAAAATAAAATGCTACAAAATAAAAGCACCACTTTTTAGAGCAAAACAGGAAAAGTTCCAGGAATTGTAGTTAGAAATTAATTATGGGTTCTAGAAAAAGTCTTAGCCCAAGTATGTAAATAAAATCGTGATTGTTTTAAAATTTTACTTCTCTTTCAAAAAAGTCATTGTTGAAATCCTTGACCAATAAAAATTAATTTTCAGACACTATATTTGCTCTTTTAAATTTAAATTTGTTACTATTATATAAAAAATGCATTCATTTGAAACTCTCCCAGGTTTTTCTGTCCTCACTTATCAGAAAAGAGGCAGGAAGAATTTTATTGTCTATACATCTGTGAAAAAATTTAGAATTTAAGACACAATTTTAAAAGGATGTGAAAATAGATACAAAATCTAGATTTCAAAGGAGTAGTTATTTGGAGAAGTATTTATCTTTGAAATTTATGGTTGTTCAATTTGTTCATTCTTTCCATATCCTTTCATTATTTTACAGAGTTTCATTTAATTTTTTTTTAATTATTTTCCACTCCTCTCCCCCACCAAAAGGAACCTTCCTTCTTGACAGAGGCCAACGACGTCCACGTCAGTGTCGAATGAAAGATGCCTTTTTTTTTTTTATTTTTTGTGATTTTTTTGGGTTACTCCTGACTCCATGCTCAGAAATTGCTCCTGGCAGGCACGGGGGACCATATGGGGCACCGGGATTCGAACCAACGACCTTTTTCAACCAAAGCGATCTGCAAGTATTGTCCAGCAGAATCACTGATTGGTCTGCGACAATGATGAAGCCGTCGCTCAAGCAGCAGGCCTGGATCTTTGAGTTCAAAGATGCAGTGTCAGAGGAGATCTTCACCAGCAAGTCCACTTGATACAAAGCTGTGCCATGTTCTTTCTGTGAATCAACACTGAGATACCCACTTCCTGTATCATCATTGGTCAGCAGTTCAATTTCATTCCACATGTTTTGAGGCTTGTCTTCCAGATCAGGCGCCACTCGCTTCCCTGCAGCCCGGATCACCAAGGCGCCTCATTTAATTTTTTTAATTATTACTTTGCATAGAGGTATATTCATTTTAGCATTTTATGCATATGATAGGTAATATAGAAATGCTATAATGTCTAGCATTTAGAAGATATTACTATAAAACACAATGGTTAGGTCAGCAAAATATGGCAACAAGAAAAAGACAAGTAAAATCCATCAAGAAAATGTCAAGCTTATTTCAACCAGTCATTAAATGCATAAAATAAAATGCCTAGAGTTAAAGATCGTTTTAACTTTTATTTCAAATGAATAAATGAAGAATAACATTTACACTTTATATAATATTTAAGGTGTTTAATCAAACATAAATCTAGGATTGATGCATTAGATTTAAATCCACTTAAAGAAGTATACTGAATGACCTTGTTTCACCTCATAACTCATCACACTTACAGGGTAGAAATTTAGCCCTCCCTCATCTAAACGTTTTTAGAATAGTTGCTCAAACAAGAACTCAGCCTTTTCCATGAACTGTTGAACAGAAAATCCTGTCAGTATTCTCTCTGTTAAAGCTCTATAATTAGAACTTGCTGAGAGCAAAATTACAGTGATAAATAATTATATTTTCTCTACTAACAGCACATGTGGGAATACAATAGAGATAAACACAATGAGAGAGAGGGAGAGAGGAATATAGAGTACTCTTTCTGTCTAGTGTCTCTGATAAAAACTTCACCAGAGACAAGCAATAAACTTAGTATGCAAGTAGCAAATCATTCCCACCAAGCCAGAGATCCCAAGTTACTCAGTGTCTATGATAAAGACAATTCCATGCCATGTTTAGGAAATCAATGATAGTGTCATGGCAAGTGCACCTTCATGGATTATTACAGGTCAGTCTAAGAATCGTTTTATTCTCATTCTCCATCATTTCACGGGTTTTTGTTTTCCTTTGCGGGCACATCATTATTAAACAAACATCAGAACTGCCAGCGCAGTGAAGGTGGATTAGCTGTGCAAACATAAAAAACAACATGACCTACATATAATATGGAAGATGTGGTATGTAGGATGTGCAATCCACAGAGAAGAAAATAGACAAAGGTTAAATTGACAGTTGTAAGAAACTTTTATTTTTCTCAATTTCCTAGAGGAACTGTAGTATATAAATTGAAGCTTGCATTTTACTTCAAATATAGGAACTTTGTCTGCTCTCAGCAGGATCTGTTCAACATGTCTTCCCTCCCCCTGATGGCCCGTCAACATAAGAAGTAGAGAAAGTTTGTTTCAAAAAATCAACCAGTTCGAATCTGTCTGGGCTCACTGAACCTAGTTCTTTCTTGGGTACGAGATGGATCAAGTAGGTCGGTGGTAGAATAGCACAGAAGTAGGATACTTGCTTTGCATTCTGCAGATCTAGACCTCTGGCAGCCCAGAAAGTTCCAGTCATGGGTGATTCTACTGAATCAGGAGTAATCCCAGCACAGCTAAAATTGAATCCAAACAAAAACGAACAAACAAATAGCGATGAATCAAGGATTACAAACTAAATCAAGTGAATCTATTGCCAGACATTTTTAAGAGATACAAGCCACCCTTTTAATCACTGCTGCTTGAGATATGTTCTCATGCAGGTGTGAACAATTAGTCTTATATAGAAACTAATTAGAAAAAGAACATTGTATTTTTATTTAATTTTTATCTTTTAGTTTTAGGGACACACATCCAGACATTCTCAGGAATTACTCCTGGCAGGATTCAGGGGACCATATGAGGTTTCTGGGATCGAACCTGAGAAAACTATATTCAGTGAATATCTTGCATAATATCTCTGGTTCCTTTTTCTTTAATTCTCATCAAGCACATTTTACAAATAAAGTTTGGAGGAAATTCCAACCTTTCTAAATAAAAATACTAATGCAGATATTTTGCTAACAGTATTTGATCACATTGAAAGATAGTTACTGCTAGTTTTAGCACTAATCTAAAAATCCAGAAAGTTTAAAATGTAGGATTGAACCTTTTGAATTTATCCTATTTGTTTTCTTTGAAGGACAATTAAGAAGTATGTGTTCTTTCAAGTTGTATTTTCTTCTAGATTAGAGTTTAGTCAGAAAGTAACTGCTTGTTTGTTCAGTTCTTAGAATAAGCAATGTTGAGAGTATACTTTGATTCAGCTAGATCATAATTCAAGAAAGAAAAAAATTAACTTAATCTATCATAATTTCCTTAAATCTCTATTTACAATTGATATATGAACCTAGTCAATAAAGCATTTTGGAAGAAAATTAGAGCCTGATTTTAAAACAATTTATTTTCAGAATAATTTAATTAAAGTGATTTTTCATCACAATTAATGTTAAGTAGCTATTCTGGGAGCTTGGACTATGTGCCAGAATTTAAAATTTTGTAGAATTTATAATTTTTGCCTCCAGGAGTTTATCCACTGAATTAGAGAAGAATGAGAATCTTTTTGAATTAGATGTATGATTTCCTAACAATAATTACTTAGAAAATAATTTTAAGGGGATTAGAACCAGAGATGGATGAGATATATGGACCATCATATGGTCCATATCAGATATATGGATCATCATAAGAAATGTCTTAAATCATAATATATCCATAGCATTTTTTAAAAAATGTGTGCAGCCAACTGTGCATTGCCTTGTAATTATTTAAACATTCAAATAATTATATTCAGAAAAAATGCAAATGATTTTTACTAAGAACTATCCTCCCTTAAATTTTAATTCTGGAAGAGTTCCAGTAAAATGCACCACATATGTTTTTGATTCATTTTTCACTTACTGAGTCATTATAGAGGCTATAATGAAACTTCAAGTGGTACTTTTCTTAGTCTTTTCAACAGTTTCAAAGGGAAGCAAATATACATTGAAGTCCTCGAGAAGTAGAAATTGAAACCAAACTACATGGTTTATGAACTGAAGAATCTTGCAATTTGCCATGTCCTAGAAAGTGAAACAGCAATTGAGGATACTTTCTTTTGCTAAATTATATCTTCTGGTTTTAGAAATGGGAGGGACACTGTCACCCTACATAATCATTTCCATAGATTTAAAAGGGTTAGGAAAGTAAATCCAAACAAGGGTCTTTTAAAAGTACCAGTGGAATTAATTTTATTTCTTTTGTTTTTTAGGTCACACCTGGCAGTGCTCAGGGTTTATGCCTAGTTCTGAGCTCTGAAATGTCTCCTGGAGGGCTGGGAACATATGGGAGACTAGAGACCTAGTCTGGGTTGGTTTCCTGTAAGACAAATGTCCTTTCCTCTGTCTCGTAGGCCCCGAGGAATTAAATTCTAAGAGATGACGGAGTCAGAGACATTATATATGAGTCTCCCTATATAGTCCATAATTGCACAGACTTAATTTGTTTGCTAAATCTATTTTGAAATTCTGGGGCCTATTGAAGGATTATAACCCTCCAAAAATATGGGTGCTAAATCACAATTCAATCTTAATCAATTTTGACTTATAGTTAGTAGTGTTTGCCCATCTTAAGCTTCCAACTATATGCACATAGTTTTGCAGAGACTTTCATACATTTTAGAGGAAGCAGAAAGATTTTAGGTAAATACCATTTCATGAGTGAGAAAGGTAGGCAACCTGTCTTCTAATTTCTGATCACAGAAATTAAAAAAGAGGTATGTATTTTTATTGTTGTATATTCTCTGTATTGTACATATCCTCACTCTAGCTAAATTGAGTTCCAGAGATGTTAAAAGGCTAGTAAGTTTAAAATTCCACTATTTTACTTTATTCTATTTCGTTTTCTTGGTATTTTGAAAGTAACATATCATTAAAAGTAATTCTGTTGACAAATAAATTAGAAATTCAAACACCCTAACAGAGAAATCTTGGAAAAGTCTTAAAATGGTCCTTAACATGAGTCATAAAATAAGTGGGCCCTCAGTATAAATCTAAATTGTTATTTTTTGCTGTTTTCTAACAAAGCAAATGTATATAAAGAAGCAAACAAAAAGATACACATTCTGAGTCAGGAGGAGATATTTTCAGAATGACACATTATGAGGTGGATATGTTCGATCTTCAGTAATAAAAATCATATTTTATATTTATAAACAGCAAAATAAATAAATTTAAAAGAAAAAAAATCACAGAAATTCAGGCAATGAAAGGTAGTCCTACCAGTTATATCGTTTTATAAGATTTTTTTTGGTAGATGTTCAACGAACTAAATATAGTTTTGGAAAAATGTCAAGAAAACTGTTTGAATAGATACAACATAGAATTTAAAGAGAAAATTATGTACTTGAAAGATGCACTGCTTAAAAAAAGGAATTTACTGAAATAAAGAATGCGTATATTTATACAAGCAAAAAAGAAAATCAGAAAGGCTTCATAATAGGACAATTGCAATTGCCGTGAGAGGAATAAAAAATAAATTATCAAAGAAAAGTGAAGAGACAAAAATACTTTTAGGATATTATCAAATATAATAACAGATACTGAGGAAGACTGAAAATTAGAAGAAAAATAAATACACCAAAATAGTACCCAAAGAAACGATAATTCAAGATTTCTTAAATTTGTAAATGGATATAAATAGAGAAAATGTTCAGTATACTTTAAAGAGAATAAACTTACTAAATAAATATAGATATGGTATGACCAAATTCTAGAAATACTTTATCTAGAAATACTTAAATACACAGTATTAAAAATAAAATAAGTTTAGAAAATCAAGAAACAACAGGGGATGAAAATAAGATCAATTTATTACATATGAGGCAACTCTAAATGGTAAAAAAATTTCTCCTAAGAAAATTTAGATATCAAAGAAATTGTGGTAATATACTTAAATTACTGTATTTTGTATGTTAGGAATAAAATCTGCCTTTATAAATGCTTCAATTCAAAGATAAGAATGAACTGAAAATATTTTCACAACTTTGCTTACATTTTTATTGCTATATTCATGTTAGTCTATGCTTAGCACAAGAGCAGTTACTATGTTCTTTGCAACTCTATGTCTTGTGGAAAAAGCAAGGACACAGTAATCATGTATTAAATTAATGAATGAATCACATGGTTCACTGAACTAGCAGGAAGCTATCATTGCTAGCTGCTAATATTTCAGAGAAAAAAGATTTTGACTACAGAGGTTTTACTCTGTAGTTGTGCCACTGTGGATATTATAGTATTTAAAATGATCAGGTAATAGGGTGTTCTTTCTGAAATGTATAGTTTATTTTAAAAAGGTGAAATGATAGTCTACGGTGACAGACAAAGTTATAACTGGCACCTTTAGATAAGTCAGCGAATGAAACAGAAACAACTGCAATAAAACTAACTCATTTGCAGTTTGTTTTCATAAAACATAGCCATCAATCAACTGAAGCCAGATGCTCAATTTATTGAAACTATGAGTGAGACTATTAAATGAAGAAGACAACAAACTTATTACTAAAATATGTGTGAGTCCCCAAATAAGACAAATTGTTCTGGCCTTATATTAAGCACCCAGAAAACAAATAATTTATTCTGTTTCATTTTTTAATTTGTTCAATGTTCTAGTACTATTGGACAGAGGGAAAAATAGTGTTAGTGAAGCTTTCATATTTTTAAATGGTAAATATAAAAAGTTAAATTATGCTAAGAGGAATTTTTATATTAAAAACAATATTTCTGTCATGAGAACACATATTGACTGGTTAATGAGGGCTAACTACATGATATGTAGACACCATATCTCAATCAGTATTAGTTGTCTTTCTATTCTGGAGTGCATGTTTAACCAATTTATTTTATTTTAGTGGCCTTTCATCACACTTTAAATTTCTTTAGGAGGTTAAAATTCCAAAAATAATTTTCTGTAACTAATTATTATACAAAAGAGTCTCAGTTTTTCCAACACATGTCTGACAAATTCTGGGCAACATTATAGTGATTTTTATAAGCTCTTTAACCCCAAGTTCCTTCCATGTGAACTGATGTTTCTTATTACTAGTTTGTGTGAATAGAAATTATAGTGTCACTTCTATGCTTTGCTCTTTTTTTATATAGTATGATAAATGCACCTGGAAATAAATTCAGAACCAAGGATTACCTATTTCTTCACTCCAGACATGGATTAGCCATACATTAGCCACTATTTCCTGTCTGAGATCAATTCCTGCTATCAGAACACTGTTCATTTAGTAACACTAATGGGGACTATAGATCTGTTTTTCTCTAGCTAGATCATTTTGTTATTTTGATAGCTCCTGACTTAAACTGGTCACATTTGTTAATTTTAATGGTTAGTCTATAAACTTCTGCTTGTCTAAACTCTATGAATGAGTTTAGTTCTTCAAGTAAACGATGACTAAAAATGCCATCAAAATTCTGTAAGACTAGGTGACCTGAAAGAATAATATAAAGCTAAGCAGGAAATTGACTTTTTCCTCCCAATCTTGTAGTTGAGCACCTATAATAAGACACAATAATTTACCAGATTTTCTATGTATTTGAAGCTTAAGGCTGAAATGGAAGCTCTATATAGAAACAGTAAATGAATATCAAGTGTTTAAAGTAAAAACACAAATAATTGAACATTAAAAAACATATAACATAAAGTTAGATTAATATATTTATATATAATTGGACAAATATTTCATCGACAGAGAATACAGTGAACTATCATCCTCCTATGTGGAAGTGTGTAATTATTTGAAAAACATAAAAATTTCAACCTGGTCTGGTTGATCAGTCATGGATTGTAGTAACTAAATTAGAATTTTAAAATGAATGTGAGTGAACTATGCTTCAAAAAAATCTATGCATTTGTAATTTAGAACAGTGTTTATAAAGTATAGTGCACCTGAGAATATATAGAACTGTTAGACTTAAATTTTCATATTTATCCACAGAGGTATTGATTTAGAATGCCTGGGGTATACTATGAAGGTTGCATATTTCATAAGTACATCAGAATGTTTTTGTTGTTTTGTTTTATTTTTTGGTGGGGACAAGTTTTATTGTAAAAGAGACTTAATAATTGATGGTGACCTCCACATCCAAGACTGGTTAGCTAATAGACTTAATCCAAAAGTTTGTGATGAACTATGAGCATCTAAAAAAATTCCCAGGTCTTGGACCTTTCACCACTCTGAGTCTTTTGTGGGGTTTTCCTGAGATGATTCTTTTACTTATTAGCATCTACATTAACCTCTTTACTTTCATTTTCTTCTCTTGGCACCCGAATCAGGTAGATGCACACTGTCTCTAGAGTCTTCACATTGCAGTTGGTGACGGTGATCCAGTTGTAGTGCAGTCTGATGTGGTCCAGACTTCAAACACTTCAGAGGATTTTGACCCAGATCAATATCAAGCATAGTTCTAGACAAAAGAAAGCCTTTTCTCTGCGACTTCACTTATAGTGCTTATTATGTTTTGGAAAACCTTCATCAAGAGTTTCTAAACTTTCTGTTCTACTACTCTGGATCTTAGTCAAAATACTAAGGTGATAAGTTTTCCTGTCTACAAGACTCTTACACATGAGCAATTTGGTTCCGAACCAGACACATTCAGACACACAAATTTGGTTCCATTTTATTTTTTAATTAAAAAAATCATTTTCAACAAAATCAAGTCCAAAATACATTTTCAACATAGACATTTTGGGTTAAATTTATTACCTAAGAAATTTTTGAGGCTTGAACATTGGCCTTGTCTTTAGTTCCAATATTTTCTCCATTGCTACACATACCGTAGACATAGGAGTGGCACAGTGCAGGCCTGAGTAAAGAAAATCTCTATTCACAGTAAACACTGACAAAGCTTAGACATTCAGACCAAGTATAAACCTAACATATGCAATTAGAGGCATCCATAGAGCTGTGTCAAATTATCTTTCAGTTACGGATTACTTAACTATGCGTTAGCCTCCATAAGGTTAAAGTCCTGACAATCACCATTGTCAGGATTCAGAGCAGGTATTTTGTATCTTAAACTGCCATATTTTCATTTTTCTATCAATATCTTTGTGTCACAGGGTAAAGGTTTTTTCACAGGCAATAATGTATGGCTTCAATGTCTTATGCTTGAATCACACTAATATCCTATATTTCCTTTGATTGATATGGTTACCTCTTCCATTAGGTGAATTTTCAGCCATCTTAGATAAAATCTAGCAATTTCTAGTAACTCTAAATAACCAAAAATACATAGATATATTTAGTCCCTTGTAGATTCCATATATTTTACAAGCTTGAGGACCATATATTCAATGAAGTCATGACCGAAATGTTTACAGGATTGTTTTGTGTGATGTTGAGATAAAGGAGAAATTAATAAAAATTATGGCAATAAATTCTATGATAGTACAAAATATAACTCACCATAATAATATAGAATAATGAATAGTTTTTTTTTTTTGCATTTCAACTGACACATAATAGGATCTACAAAGAGTTAGTTATTTTTCATGGGATATACAGTTGTATATCCCACTGTGGTATATCCAGTAGTACTTAATGCTCATTTAGGGGACTAACCAGCATCAACCACATGCTAGGTAAGTGCCTTAACCCCCATCCAACATCTGGCATTCACTTCAAGCAGTAATATATATTATATTATAAACATATATATGCATGTGTATATATATATATATTTTTTGTTTTTCACAGACTTGTTGACTTTTGATCTTGTTTTTTCTTTGCTTTTGGACATAATATGCTAATTCCATAGGTCCTATGTCTATATATGCCCAGAACTATTTCAAGGTGCAGCCAAGATGGCTGAGTTTCTTCCCACAGGGTAGTTCTCTGAGGTCCAGGACAGTGCATATATACTGCACACCCTGAAAGACCATCCATCTGTGGAGTCATAATTACACAGCAAAAATAGAGTTATGAGCAGTCTCTGTCCTGTCCATAATCTCTGAATACAAAGACTGCAGGTGGTGGGCATTCAAACCTTTTGGTTTTGAAGTTTACTGGACAACATTTGGGTCTCCTAGAGATATATCCACAGATCGACTAAGTCCCCTAACATAGATAAAAAAGGCTAGTCTCTCACACATTACAGAAACTACTTCTGTTACTCCCCATTTTGGGACTTCTGCAAAGAAACTGGGTGGCATGTGAAGCAGACTTGAAATAACAATAAAAATGGCAGCAACAACCTAGCTTCTGAAGCTAAAAAGACCCCCTAAAATGTGTTATGTTCAATTTCAGACCAGGACAAGTGAAAGGTATGGGGAGAGAGGAGTATCCCATATCTGTTGATTCCCAGTATTGTAGTATATTTTTAAATCAAAAAATCCTCTGAAGTATTTTATTTGCTCATATGTATTACATCCCTAAAATTATACTTTTAGGATTTTCCTTCCTGTGTGTTTTCTTCTCACTTCTTCATATTCCATGATGCATGCTGAGGTTTTCAGTACAATTAAAGGAAAATGAAGGCAAGGGAGCAGGTTATTTTGTCATTTTGTTTTCAGATGCACATCAAATCTGGGGCTGAGAACATCAATTTTTTTTGTCCACAGTAATTTTACCAGTTCTACCATTACCAACAATGTCCAATTTTTTAGTGCAATCATGATTCATCAGGACAGGAATTTTACAATGACTTTGGAGCATGGACTGATGAACATCTAGAGCTTGTCTTGATTTTGAACATTGTTGATGGTTTTGAGGGCACAATGTAGTGACCTGAAAAGATGGTGGAAAAGCTCAAGTATTATTTTTAAGTGAGCCTGCAATATTCTAGATAGTATGTTAGTCACTTGAAATGGAGATTGCTGTCAAAGGAAGTTTTTGTGATGACTAGTTTCCAACTAACCAACTTTATAATAAATTAAACTCTCTAAAGTTTCTCACATATCTCCCTCAATGATAAATCATAACACAATGTTTTGTAAGGATTTTGAATCTAGGATATAGTTTGATGTTTCTAGATTTTTTTAATTCATATTTTCAGGGTCCAGAGCAATAGTGCAGTGGGTAGGGACATTGCCTACCAGGGGTGACCCCCTAAATTATTTTGGAGGAATATCATTTTTAAAGTTCATTCTTAGATCTTGTTTTCCTTGAGATACAGTCTATCCACAGTGAATTTATTCATAATTCAATTTTTGGATGAAAATTTGCATTTCAGAAGATTTAAATCCTTTCAATAATAGTGATTGGTTGTGACCACATATAGCATCATGTTCTCCTATGTTTTATCAGTGTCACGGAATGTTGTACGGTGAAGTCCAGTCCCTTCACCAAAGCTTACTGAGCAGTGTGACCTGTTTTTCACTGTCCTTACCTCAACTTTAGAAGGAAAAATTTATTATTTTCACATATAAGCTTCTATAATGCATCATATTTGTCACTACCTCAATTAACATGCACTGAAAATAACAGCAATATTTTTATATTATAATCTATTCAAAATCTTGAAAAATAGTTCTTGAACTTGTCATTACAATCACCAGTGTTTAATGGATAATGTAGATTCAAGAAGACATTTTAAAATTACTCTATTCAATTACCCATGCAGATGACTTATTTATATAAAAGATGTGTTTGTGCATTATAACATAAAAATGTAATTGCTCTGAATTTAGAAATTGTTCTTTAAGACATTTTGTTGGTGAACAATTATATTGCAAAACAATAGACCTTTCTTTCTATGTCAATGCAGTATGATAAACATTTAGTAGTCGAATTATTTATGGGTCATATTTTGAGCCATTAAAATATTGAATAACTCACTTGTGTTTATTATTAAGTATTTAAAGAGCATTTAGCATTTTTAGTTTAAATATTCTGCTGAGTTTATTTCTTTGTATGTGTCTTGCATGTGGCAAATACATAACAAGAACTTGATGTCACACTGCTGCAGGCAAAATGTTGCTATATGCTTGGATCAGGGAACTTTTTAATCTTGTAGTCTCAATATATTATCTAAAATAATTCCCAAATAGAAATATGATTAAAATAAAAACTATCTTTCAATTTCAAATTAGCCATTATTAACAAGTTTGGAGATTTACGTGAAAGGCATGAAGATAGTTCAAATATTTAAACATTTACCTTTCAAAAATAATGCTATGAGTTGGAACTCTGATAATTCTTTAGTCATTAGAGAAATTCTCAGTCTTGTCTTTAAGGAAGCCCCAGAGAAATAAGGGTTCAATATATGACTCAGTAATTTAACTATAACTCAGTGTCATCATAGATTAAGGATTTAATCCCCTGTGCCATACATACACGAATGCAAGCAGATTATCCCACAGTCTAGGGTCAAAAGCAATTCTTGAGAAATGATATAAAGTTCTCATGTTCTTTATGTTCAAATATTTACCACAGACACAGAGAATAAAACTTGCATTATTTATTATGAAACACTCTAAGGCAGATCTTTATCATCTTAAAGCGTATAATCATCATTGTGGACCTCTTGCAGTGGAGATTCATTTGACCCCTGAAGAAGGTGTGATGTTTTTAGTGTTGAGGATGAGCCTGGAGATTCAAAGGAACACTAATTGTTTTAAGCAGAGACAACTTAGTGCTCTGAACACCACTTTATGGTTTTTTTTATCTGACAGGAAATTATCCTTTTGATCACCTCTATATCAGTTTTAAATGTGTTCACCAACTTTATTATTGATGTTTAAAGTTGATTTAGACAATCGTGGAATAAAGTCAATTAATTGGAATGTAGGACAATGTTACAGAAATTAATTTTGTACTTTAATTTACGATTATTTTCGCCTTTGCACTCTGTTTTATAATGTATAAAAGATGTAAGTAAGTAATAAGCTATGATCTATGTTTTATAATTTGTAGATGCATGGACATTGAAAGTACCTACAACTGAAAACGTTTTACTGATGACAATATCTAAAAATGATAGAAAACCTGGATCTGGACAGATTATATAGCAGCTAAAACTTGCAGCTTGTTACCCTGGATTCAATCCTTGGCACCCCTATGGTCTCCCAAGTCCTGAATATATATAAGCAGGAGAAAGTCCTGAGAATTATATAGTATGGCCACAAATGAAAAAAAAATAAAATGATAGTCAATTGCTGCTATACTAGGGCTGCAACAGAGTTAGTATACTGGGGAGGGTGCTTGGCTTATACAGAGCCAGTCTAACATAGTCTATGGTCTCCCTAGCACCAATATGGGGTAATTTCTGAGTGTAGAGCAAGGAGTAGCTAGCAAACATCACCAGGTGTGACTCACAAAAAACAAAAACAAAAAGCAAATTTGCTCCATTAGATTCTAATATATATTATATTTCTGTAATGAGAAACATGTAAATTAATAATTGATATCATTATTGCAATTTCTATGTTGTATAATGTCAGGATTAAATCTGAGAAAGCCTATAAGGTGATTGTCTTCTATAATGACTCCATGAGGAAGACCTAGTATTCTGTAACTTCTCCATCTTCAACTTGTGACCTCTCTGGGCTGAGAAGCAGGGAAATCAACAAGGAAATAAGGACTGTGTTCTTAAAGTTATTTTTTAACAGGCAAAATGAATAAAATGCAAAGCCTAATCTTAGGACAGTAAGGTGACTCAATTCCCTATGTTTAAGAAATATTAGTAGAAGTTAATATGTTTTAATAAAAATCTTATCTGCAATAAAATTTATGAAGTTCTATGTACATGATAATATTTTCATATAAACATATATTTCTACTAATAAAACATATGAATGCAGCTGCATTTATAGTCTAGTGTAATTATTTGCCAAATTCAAAATATTTAATAAATCATTTTGCATATTTATTATGTTAATATTTTGCTAATCTCTGTTAATTTTCATTCAAAAGTTCTTTTATATTGCATATTTACTAATTAACATGCTAAAATTTTCTCTCTCCTAATAATGCTAAATATGCTCAAACAGGTGAATGTCATGTCAAAACATTATGCTAAAACATCTGACTATTTTAAATATGATCATATATGCATGTATGTTAAAATAGAGGAAACATGATTATCAAAAACCCTGAAATATTAGCATTATTCTTCCATAGATACAGCTGACATATATAAATCATTTCACTGACTACTTTACTAATCAGTAGTAAACTCATCAGTTAGAAAGCAATTAGCTTTTCATAGCCAAGTTTTAAGCGTGAGAACTTTATAAATAGAAACATAGTTTGTCCTCTGATCTTGGAGGTGCCAACATTTTGTAGAAAAGTGGTTGGGGACTAATCTGGTACATTGGTTTTCTGCTTTTTTGGTAAAGCATTTAAATTTGCTATATTTTAACCAATAGTTAAAAAATATTGCATGGCCTCAATGAAAGAGCAATGTTTCATAACTACATAATAGCTTCATCAACAAATAAGAGTCTGCTTCCTGCAATAAAGCCACAAATATGTTGAAAGGTCCTAACTTTCTGCAGGATGTATAAAGAATCTTTTTGAGTCACTTTTGGACCATTTTCATTATTTGTGGTGGCAGTGGTTGTCTGGTTGTACGGGTGCACAGTTAAAGCACATCTAACAGATTTTACAGATTTTTCAATAATGCATTTTTGAAGAGAAAAGGATATCAGTTTTCTCCTATTCTTTAAGTACTTAAGCACTTTCCTGATGACATTTTATTTTTTTTAATTCAAGATTGATTAAATCAAGACATAAAGGTTTTTTGAAGGAAATAGAAAAGAAATACCTAAATCATTTTGTTCAAGCATGCTTTATATTTATCTATTATTAATGCCACACAATTTGTAATAGCTACGCTAATATCTCAGCTGAAATTATTCATAGTAGGTTAAAGGAGGCAAAAATCATCTTGCTGAAACCTTCTGTCTTGCGATAATGGTGCATAATGTTTCCTTGTTCTTCTCAATTTCCATGTGATATCATCAATGTCGATGTGTTTATAGCTCAAAGTTATTATTGCATAAGAAAATAGAAAGGTCCTAATAGGTCAGGCTTTCTAGAGAGTAAGTATGTTAAGAATTTCATGACCTACTTATACTGATTAAACATAATGACTTCACATTTTCTCTGAGTATATTATTCTGATCATTCTCTTTCATAGCAATTTAAGCCTGTATTAAACAAAAAATGTCTGATCTATTTCTATTCTTTGTCAATTTAGGAACAAGTTCACATTATTCATAAAAATAATAGATGATCAAATATATGATAGCTTTCTAAAAACTAATATCTATTTAAGTTTAATAATTCTACATCCCTCAATTAATTGATACATTTTTTGCATAATGAAGCAAAAATTATAATTTCCATTGTTCCAATATTTAGATCATCAATAAAAAATTCTATTTGGGGTGGTATTCAGCCACACCCAGCTATGTTCATGGGTTACTACTGGGTCTGCACTTACGAATGACTCCTGGTAGTGCTTGGAGGAACATATAATGCTAGGAACAAAGCCCAGTTTGACCTCATACAAGGCAAGAGTCTTATCAGCTGTTCTATCTCCAGCTCAAATCCTGTTGTTAAAATATTCTTATTTAAACTTCATTTATCAACTTCAGTCTTGCATGGATTCTTTGTTAACAGAGATGTCCTCTACTACTCATTACCTTATACTTTGAAGTAAGATAAATTACAAACTAAAACTTGGTTCTCCCATTTTCTAGCTTATGCATGTTAGTCTCGTCTGCACAGACTTCAGTTCACTGGATCTTATGCATAATGTTCACTTACATTCCAACCTATAGGGAAATTAAAAAAAAATAAAGAGCATCATGCTTAGAATTTCATAGAGAAAATGAACAATTGGGTCTTGGAATTATGTACCAACACTACCGTGTGCCAAAAAATATTTTTTCTAAATGGATGACTGATGCTCATGAGGATCTAAGGCGAACTTAGGGTCAGTAAACACCTTAAAAGAAAGAAAGAAGTGCATTGTTCTCATAACCGTTACCAGTTTTATGCCCTAAGATACTTTATTAGGAGGATCACTGTCTACAATGCACTTAAAAACTCAGCTGCAAGAATTTATCCATCTTCTCTCCAGATTTATTGTTTTAATTAATGAAGATGCTTTTTCCTTTTTTTCTTTTGTCTTTCTTTCCTTCTTTTTCTTTCTCCTTCCTTCCTTCCTTCCTTCCTTCCTTCCTTCCTTCCTTCCTTCCTTCCTTCCTTC